>OY997378.1:3127440-3402667 GCA_963921505.1 Phakellia ventilabrum | reverse complement strand
TGGTGAAAAGATACGAGAAATTGTACTTTGATATGCTCCTCTTGCATGATATACACTTTTATCCCTCCGTACATTTACAAAGGATAAAAGTCCTTGATCGTGCATTTTTTAGTCTCTAATTATGACATACATACATACGCATAATCACTGTGTATATATTGGTGCATGAGTATATTTTGAGACCATGTGTATTCTTGCAAACATAACACTGATATACAGTAAAATTATGTTCTGCTTTCCTTCTCCTCAGCTCCAAGTGCCCCACCCCAACGTTTCACTGCTATACCAATATCCTCACAGTCAGTTGACCTGATGTGGGATCCCCCACTTCCTGATGCACAGAATGGAGTGATTATTGGCTACATTATTAATGTAACTGTATTAGAGACGGGGGAGATGTTTCAGCTGCTTTCAGACACAGATAGTCTGAGGCTAAATTTTTTACGGCCATTTACAACCTACATTTGTGTAATAGCTGCTCAGACTGTTGTCGGAGTTGGACCATATAGTATCACCTATCAAGTCACTACACTGGAAGATGGTAAGCTGAGACAAAATGGTTTTCTTTATAGAGTGTGACACTTTTTTTTCTCAACACAGTACCATCTGAGCCTGAAAGTGTCTTAGTGATGGCGGTACAGGGATCACCATCACAATTACAAGTGTCTTGGGACCCACCAGATCAGCCAAATGGACTTATCTTATCCTACAGTGTATACTGCTATGAGTTAACCACAGATGATTTATTAGGCGTAGGCTCAGGTGATCAAATGCTTTATCCAGTTGTTGCAAATGATGCCTTACAGCTCGTGGTGGCTCCTGGAATTATGTCAGAAGCCAACGCGAGTGGGTTAATTCCATACACACAGTACGATTGCTATGTTACAGCAAACACTTCAGTTGGTGAGGGGAATGTAAGTGTTGTGCAGTCAGCCAGAACAGATGAATCAAGTAAGTTCTTCAGCCAAACCTGTCCTTCCATTAAGAAGAGTGGTCAGCTTAAATAAACTCTGGCCAGTTCTAATAGTGCAGTAACACTTGAAGGATTATTGTCACAGATATGTGACATACAACTATCCAGACTTTATTTAAACTGATCACTTGGACTAACTAGCCCATCCCCTAAGGGTTAATGCACTTACACTGACCGACTCTGAACCATATAGCTCCAGGCGATTCTCCAGGAAACTTTCAAGTCTCGGATGTTAACTCTACTGCTGTCAGCCTAGCATGGTCAGATCCACTGATTTCAAATGGCATAATCACTTCCTTCACCGTGACATACAACATTTCAAACATTGTTCAATCCATAACTCTCTCTGCTGATATAAGAAATGTTCTTATATCTGGCCTTGAAGAATACACTATATATGTGTTTGCAATATCTGCTTCCACAAGAATAGGTTCAGGCCCAAGCACAGAGATCCTGCTAAGAACAGAAGAATCAAGTGAGTGTACTAAATTATGCTGAGTAATGGCAATTATTATCTCAGGCTATTACAATCCAAAAAATATGTCAAGATGCACAATGATTATACTGTTACAGTAACTGCAACACAATATATTTGGGGGTAATTATTATTTATAATCTACATGATCTGTAACTCATTACACACCTCTCCCACATATATATATGCACAGGTCCCCATTCACCTCCAGAACATGTACAGAGCATTGTAACTACCAGCAAGTCTGTTATCATCATGTGGGACCCTCCAACATATATCGATCAAAATGGTCCAATTGTTTATTACATCCTTGCTGTTAGAGAGCAGCAGTTTAACCTAAGTGACATTGTTCTAAATGTAACTGGGCATACCAACTACACTCTTAGTAGTCTGGAAGAATACAACACATACAGCTACCAAGTCGCTGCAGCTACTAGAGTTGGATTAGGACCATACAGTAACCCCATTTTGTTCACTACATTGCAGGATGGTAGGTACACTCGTGTCCAAACCTGAAATACGCTTATAATTATGTATGTGTGTCATCATAAATACTGCTAATTCACATATATGCATATATACATCCTATACAGTACCTTCTACCCCTCCACAAGATCTATCTGGTATTGCTCAAAGCTCAACATTTCTGACGTTCATTTGGTCACCGCCACCATCAATTGATATCAATGGAATTATTCAATACTATGTGGTTATGGTTTCTGAGCAGGAAACTGGGAGATTCTGGAGCTTTTTTGCCATTGATACTAATATCAACTTGGCTTCTCTTCATCCATTTTTTAACTATGAATGTCAAGTTGCTGCCTTTACCATTGCAAGTGGCCCCTTCACTAGCAATGTCATTGTACAGACACTGGAAGCAGGCAAGTTCTTATAAAAATACTGTTGTGCAATCATAAAAATTAATGATACTATAGTTGGAATGCAGCTTAATTTGGATTGATCCTAGAAATGGAACACTATTCTACTTTCTGGTTTCATTTATATAGATCCAAGTGGTCCTCCTACTAACCTTGAGGCAACTGTTGTGCTGTCAGAGTCGCTCTCATTATCATGGAATCCACCAGTGTTTGAGGACATCAATGGAATTATCCGTAGATACATGATAAGTGTTACTGAAGTAGAGACTGGTAGAGTTTTTACACAACATTCAAACACCACACAAGCTACACTAATAAATCTCCACCCTTTTTATACTTATGCTTGTGCAATTGCAGCTGAGACCGTTGGTCTTGGACCATATACCATCAACCTTGTGGTGCAGCTAGCAGAGGAAGGTTAGTGCCATTTTTTTGATACAGTGCTTAAAATTTTCTGGAGGTCTGTAATGAATTTGTCCGTCTTATATGCACTGAAAATGCTTATACTCAAATTATTAATTACTAGCAACACTAATAATTACACCACCATATCAATTTAGCTCCAACAGCCCCACCTGTGGATCCATTTGGCTATGCTGTTGACTCAACAACCATAATCCTCTCATGGAGTCCTCCACCATCTGAAAGTCAGAATGGAATTATCAGACGCTATGTAATTGGAGTAACTGAGTTGGATACTGGAACAAACTTCACACAGATGTCACTTACTACCCAGACAAATATTGGCTCTCTACATCCTTTCTACACATATCAGTTCACAGTTACTGCAGTGACAGTTGCGCCTGGACCACCAACATCTTCCTTCACTGTACAAACAGAACAAGATGGTTAGTAATATTTGTAAAGGTCAAAGTATACAAAACATCCATTAGTTATGAGACTATAGTGAGTTAAATTCTTCTTCTCCAGTACCCAGTGAACCTCCTCAGAATATTTCAATTGCCGAAACAAGTGCTACATCAATTACTCTGATGTGGGATACTCCTGAAGTGGAGCAGCAAAATGGAATAATCACAGGCTATGTGGTCAATGTGACAGTAGTCGAAACTGGTGAAAGATTTCAGTCCTTCTCGACTAGTATAACTGTGACAATTGATGCTCTGAGGCCACTTACCACATACATTTGTGCCATTGCTGCACAAACCATTGCTGGTGTAGGACCTTTTAGCACCACTGTGTCAGTACGCACTGAGGAGGGAGGTAGGCTAACATTGTATGCACACAGATACCATGCAAAATTGATAAAATTGTAATTATTTCCTTATAGCTCCAGATAGCTCTCCTGAAAATCTTATGGTAACTTCGCTCAATGCTACATCAATATCACTTGCATGGTCTCCTCCACCACTGGATAGCCAGAATGGCATTATCAGGGAGTATAGGATCAATATAACAGAAGTCCAGACTGGAAGTATATATGTTTTCACAACTTCTACTACATCAATTGCTGTTCCATCTCTGCATCCCCACTATGACTACAGATGCACAGTTAGTGCATACACAGTTGATGTCGGTCCTTATTCTGAAGTACTTGTCATAACTACCCCTGAAGATGGTCAGTTACAAGACATTTGTTTAATAATTATTGATGAAAGCAATTATGTCTTTTGTCTTTTTTACAATGCAGTGCCAAGTGGCTATCCACAAAATTTTGAAGCTGTAGCCAATTCATCTCGCTCTGCCTCATTTGCCTGGGATCCACCCTTAGCTGAGGAGCAAAATGGAATTATAATAAACTATGTAGTTAATGTAACGGCTATAGAGACAGCAGAGATGTTCCAGCTATTTTCAGAGACAAATAGCATTCTAGTAGCCAACCTTTCACCTTTCACAACTTACAGCTGCTTCATATCTGCTAGCACAAGCATTGGAAATGGACCATTCAGTACGATTATCACTTTGAGAACACCAGAAGATGGTTAGTCTTGTAATTGGCTAGCATGTGATAATTTCACATTTTGAGTGTACTTTTATACTACTGTAGTACCTACCAGTCCACCAATAAATCCAATTGGAATTGCAGAAAATTCAAGATCAGTTAGGTTCTCCTGGGACCCACCACCTCCCAGAGAGCGAAATGGGATTATCAGAGAGTATAGAGTTAATATCACTGGAGTTGACACTGGCCAAATCTTGCAGTTCATCAGTACAATGACTTCATTGACTGTTACCACTCTGCATCCTTTTTACACCTACAAATGGATTGTGTCAGCATACACAATTGGCATTGGACCACACACTGACGTTTCAACTGTATCTACCCCTGAAGATGGTAAGCCATGTAGTAGACAAAAAAATTAAAGCTTCATAAATATAATATGTGGTCATGCTATTGGTTGTTCAAAAATCTAAAACTACTTTAATAACACTTTTTGCTACTGTTTTTCTATCAAATAGTTCCAGATAGTGCACCACGAAATCTAACAGGGGAACCATTGAGCTCACGAGATATATTCCTTACCTGGGGAACTCCACCTCCTGAAAACTGGAATGGGATCATCACTGGCTACCTCATCAACATCACTAAATTAGTCACTGGAGAAACACAGCATTTTATGTCCACGTCAACAAATTTAACAATATCTTCACTGAGTCCCTTTACTTTATATGCATGCATAATTGCTGCTACTACAAGTGTAGGGAGCGGGCCATTCACTGAAGTAATTCGTGTACAGACATTGGAAGAAGGTATAATACATGCTAACATTGCTAGTATTTTTGGACACTATAATTATAAAAATATATGTTCAAATACCTACACCAGGTCCATCAAGTCATCCATTGAACACAACAGGCATATCACTGAACTCCACTCACATTCAACTGGAATGGGATGCCCCTCCCCCAAGTCAACACGGAGGAGTGATTCGTGAATATAGGATCAATGCTACTGAGTTTGAGACTGAAAGGGTTTTTTATTTTATTTCTGAACTCACTGAAATTACCATAGGGCCACTTCATCCCTTCTACACATACATATGTACCATTGCAGCATTCACAGTTGATTTAGGTCCATTCAGTGACGATGTTGTTGTAATTACAGATGAGGATGGTGAGCCGTAAGAATGCTGATTACTTTTGATACTACTGAATTAATCTGATAACATGATCTTAATACAACGTATTTTTATAGCTCCATCTGGTCCGCCCCAAAACCTCCAAACAGTTGTGACCGATTCCAGGTCCATTTTTATTTCCTGGGAACCTCCACTACCTGAAGAACAAAATGGCATATTGCGGCGATATGTTATAACTTTATTATCAGTTGAAACTGACGAAATTGTTACAACTTCTGCAATTGGAACCAACATGACTGTTTCTGGACTAATTCCATTTACTACATACCAATGCAGAGTTGCAGCTGAAACTATAGCCGCTGGGCCAAGAACTGAAGCAGTACTTATAAAAACTTCTGAAGATAGTAAGTACCTTTGTAATACACTAACATGGGATAGGTACTTACATTTTATATGCTACTAGAATAATGTAGAGTTCAATCCTATATCTTTCCTGATCCAGTACCAACAGCTCCTCCAGAAGATCTACAATTAAGCCCAGCAGATTCACGGACACTTGTTCTAACTTGGCAACCTGTTGCAACTGAACATACACATGGAATCATTAGAAGATACTCTATCAGAGTGACAGAATTGGAAACTGAATTAATGCTTCAGTTTTTTATCAATGATACCATATTCACAGTTTCAGACCTCCATCCGTTTTACACATACAGATGTACTGTGGCTGCTGAGACAATTGGCTTAGGTCCATTTACAGCTGAACAGAGTATAGAAATGCCAGAAGATGGTAAGCTGTAGTACTTACAATTATTTATGTCTACTATAACCTATCTTTTAATCACTTGTGAATTTATATAGCTCCAGCCAGTTCACCTGTAAATCTTATTGCAAACAATATTGGTGCAACAAGCTTTCTTCTGTCTTGGAGTAACCCACCACCTGAAGATCACAATGGAATCATTCGACAGTACCTTCTCAATATCACAGAGGAGAACACTAAGACTACTTTTCAAATGACCTTAGCCACAACACAGATGATGCTCCTTTTCCTCCACCCATACTATAACTATTCCTGTGCTGTTTCTGCAATAACTGTCCAACCTGGACCTTATTCTCTACCAATCCGAGTTACCACTGCAGAGGATGGTACAAATCTTGTTACAGACCAAATTTATCTTTGTAATAAATTATAATGTACTGTATCTCCCTTTTTCATTGCAGTTCCTGCAAGTCCTCCTGAAAATTTTCAAGCTACTGCGGCAAGTTCTACATCGGTGACAATCACCTGGGATCCACCACCAGCAGAGAATCAAAATGGAATCATAACTGGCTACTTCATTGCTGTAGAAGCAATGGAGACTGGGGAGAGATTTCAACTTTTTTCAGAGAGCAATGCACTTCTAGTGGAAACACTTAGGCCATTTACTACATACGTATGTTTCATTGCTGCACAGACAAGCATTGGTATTGGACCAAACACCACATCAGTTACAGTTACAACTCCTGAAGATGGTGAGTATTTCTTACACCTGCCTGGAGTGATAAACTTGTAGGCATTATCTAAAAGCATGATAATCACTTCTCTTTTCATTCTTGATGCCGGTAGTTCCTACAGCATCTCCTGAGTCCCTGAGTCATACAGAAGTGCTATCAACATCTGTGGTCCTTCAGTGGAACCCACCACCTTCTGACCAGCAAAATGGGCTCATTAGACATTATATCATCAATATCAGTGAATTAGAGACTGGCCAAAATTATTCACTGACTACAACTTCTCAGACTGAACAATCCATCAGTGGGTTACATCCATTCTATGCCTACACCTTTTCTGTTTCAGCTGTTACAGTTGCTTCAGGCCCTTACTCTGAACGGTATACTGTGCAGACACAGCAGGATGGTAAGTTCTAACTTCAACTGCAGTACCTTATAATAATTTGTTGTAATACTTTCTTGATATGCAGCGCCAAGTTCATCTCCACAAAATTTGGAAGCTACTGCAATCAGCACGAGAGCCTTCCTCTTGATGTGGAGTCCACCACCACTGGAAGAGCAAAACGGCATCATTTCAATCTACCTCATCAATATCTCAGTCTTTGAGAGTAGTGATCACTTCCAACTGGCTTCCAATACCACTTCCCTAGTGATAGAGAGACTTCATCCCCATTACACTTATACCTGCATTGTTGCTGCATTTACAGTTGCCATGGGACCCTTCACTGAAGTCTATACTATACAGTTACCAGAAGATGGTATGTCACATTTGAAATCAATAAAGACTAATACATGTATTAACATGTGTTGCCTATATACAGTCCCAACTGCACCACCTCAAAATGTAGATGGAGAGGTCCTCAGTTCTGCAGCTATATTCATAACTTGGCAGGTTCCTCCACTCGAAGAGCAGAATGGTATCATCCAGCTGTATTTCATTCATCTGCTGGAGGTCCCCACCAACATGAACTTCACCTATCAGCAGGAGGGGCAGCACACAGAATTAGTTATTGTCTCCCTTCACCCTGATTATGACTATGAGTGTTCTGTAGCTGCAGAGACTGTTGTGGGGCGTGGTCCATTGAGTGAACCCTTCACCATCACTACACATGAAGATGGTACGTTTCAGTGATGCACTATACAGGGGCAGCATGAAGACTATACACAGTTTAATGTACTGTTCCCTATTACAGTTCCTGCCCAGGGTCCTCAGAATGTCATGGTTACTGCAGTTGACTCCAGAAGTATTAGCTTAAGATGGGAACCACCACCACCTGAGAATCAGAATGGAGACATCCAATACTATATCATTAGTGTGATGGTTATAGAAAGTGGAGAACAGTTTCGAGTGTTGTCTAATACAGCCAATCAAACCATTGATGACCTCCATCCTTTTTATACGTACAGCATTCTGATATCGGCAGTAACCACTGACTCTGGACCATCTAGTCCCCCATTAATTATCAAGACTTTAGAAGACAGTAAGTTGATGCTGTATTGATTGACACCATTCCATACATTAATGCATTACAAATGTATTCAGTCCCAGCAGGAGTACCTCAGAGTTTCACAGCAGTAGCAGTGAGCTCCAGCAGTATTAGGTTGACATGGGCTGCCCCAATACCTGAGGAACAGAATGGTATTATTCAAGCATACCACATCAGTATCACTGAACTTGAGACTAGAGAGGTGTTGAGATTCCAGACTGATGGAACAGCCACTCTGATGATTATAAATTCTCTTCACCCATTTTATAACTACAATTGTACAGTGGCAGCTTACACCATTGGTTTGGGTCCGAGTACATACACAGAAGTACAAACCTTTTCTGAACGTAAGAACTATAGCCATAAAACTTAGTATGCAATGTATGAAGCTACTAAGAGTAAACAGAAGTACCATTCAGATCAAAATAATATTATGTTCTATGATCTTAATTTACAGCACCTAGTGATGTGCCAGAGAATATCACTGTGATTTCTTTGAATGCAACAACAGCTCAGTTAACTTGGGAGCCACCTCCTCCAGACCACAGAAATGGGATTATTGAAGAGTATATCGTCAAGGTCACTGGTGTTGATACAACTGAAGAATATGAACTTCGTTTTGACCAGACATTTGCAACTATTTCAGACTTGCATCCTTTTTATCGATATAGATTCTCTATTGCTGCTGCAACAATTTCAGTTGGCCCATTTAGCAGCTCATTGTTTCTCCAAATGCCAGAAACATGTAAGTATTAATGTAATATTCCCATTGTGTATATTGCTGCATCTGTGCTATTTATTTTATTCAGTTCCAGGAGCACCTGTACAGAATATTACTGTAATTGTGCAATCACCCACATCTGTCGCCATATCTTGGTACCCTCCTAATGTTCAGGAGTGGAATGGAATTGTCACTGGGTATACTGTTCAGTATGAACTGTTAGGAAGTGTGGATGAATACCCGGAACTTCAACCTTTTCTTACTTTTACAACATCCATTCCGTCACCTGGAGTTCCTTTGCAAAATGATCCTGATCCACGCACAGTAGGTCTTCCACTGCAGATGGAGACTGCTGTTGTGAGCAATCTTCAGGAGTATTTTGTGTATCAGTTTGTTATATATTTTGGTAACTCTGTTGGCGAGAGTGATGGTACTGCACCAATCATTCAGGAGATGCCACAAGCAGGTAAAAAAGTAACTTACTCACTGACTTAGTTATTTTGCATATACACACTCTTTTGCTGGAAATAGTAAACTAGCTACAGACTTGCTTTTGAATCGGAATAACTTGATCCAGTTTTTATTAGTATAGATTCAATTTCACTTCCTCTAACTTATTATTTCTAGCATTCCTGTATGACTTCTGATGATAAGATACTTAAAATAATTTTGAAAAGAACAATCTTAAGTGTTATGAAAGAGTGGGTAGGCTCCGAGTTGTCGAGATGATTTCTTGAACTTCTGTCAGGTACAAATGCTTTCGGCCCTAACTGGGTCTTTATCAGATACACAGAATCATACAGTACATGACAGAGCTTTTATACTCAATGTGTGCAGACAGTCTTGAAACTAAGCTGGCTTATTCAATCCAAGCATGCATGAGCTACTATGGTACCATTTTGAAGTATGCATTTATACCCATGAGCTTTATAGGTATAGGGTGTGGACATTAGTGTTCGGCTAGGTCAATAGTGAGCAACTTCTCTTTGACATGCAGCTCCAAGTTCCCCTCCACAAAATTTGGAAGCCACTGCAGTCAACACAAGAGCCTTCCTCTTGATGTGGAGTCCACCACCACTGGAAGAGCAAAATGGGATCATTTCAATCTACATTATTAACATCTCAGTCTTTGAGAGTGGTGATTACTTCCAACTGGCTTCCAACACCACTTCCCTAGTAATAGAAGGACTTCATCCGCATTACACTTATACCTGCATTGTTGCTGCATTTACAGTTGCCATGGGACCCTTCACTGAAGTCTATACTATACAGTTACCAGAAGATGGTATGTTAAGCACTATGAAACCTTATGAAGTTGGTAGAGGCTATTACATGTTTTAATATGTGTTGCCTATACACAGTCCCAACTGCACCACCTCAAAATGTAGATGGAGAGGTGCTCAATTCTACAGCTATCTTCATGACTTGGCAGGTTCCTCCACTCGAAGGACAGAATGGTATCATCCAGCTGTATTTCATTCATCTGCTGGAGGTCCCTACCAATCTGAGCTTCATTTATCAGCAGGAGGGGCAGCACACGGAATTAGTTATTGTCTCTCTTCACCCTGATTATGACTATGAGTGTTCTGTAGCTGCAGAGACTGTTGTGGGGCGTGGTCCATTCAGTGATCCCTTTATCATTACTACACATGAAGACGGTAAGCTTGATAATGCACAGCACATTTTCAATGTGAAGAGTATAGACAATTAATTTACTATTTACTATTACAGTTCCTACCGGGAGTCCTCAGAATGTCATGGTCACTGCAGTTGACTCCAGAAGTATTAGCTTAAGATGGGAACCGCCGCCACCTGAGAATCAGAATGGAGACATCCAATACTATATCATTAGTGTGACGGTTACAGAAAGTGGAGAACAGTTTCGAGTGTTGTCTAATACAACTAATCAAACCATTGATGACCTCCATCCTTTTTATACTTACAGCATTCTGATATCGGCAGTGACTACTGACTCTGGACCATCTAGTCCCCCATTAATTATCAAGACTTTAGAAGACAGTAAGTTGATGCTGTATTGATTGACACCATTCCATACATTAATGCATTGCAAATTTATTCAGTCCCAGCAGGAGTACCTCAGAGTTTTACAACAGTGGCAGTGAGCTCCAGCAGCATTAGGTTGACATGGGCTGCCCCAATACCTGAGGAACAGAATGGTATTATTCAAGCGTACCACATCAATATCACTGAACTTGAAACTGGAGAGGTGTTGAGATTCCTGACCAATGGAACAACCACTCTGATGATTATAAATTCTCTTCACCCATTTTATACCTACAATTGTACAGTGGCAGCTTACACCATTGGCTTGGGTCCGAGTGCCTACTCAGAAGTACAGACCTTTTCTGAATGTATGAGTTAAATATAGCTGTTACAACATAGTATGCATATGTTTGAGCTATGATTGTAATACTGAGAGTAAAAAGCAAATTTGGTCAAAAGAATATTATGTGATAAAGAAGTACCCACAGATGTAACCATAAAATTATACGTGTTGCAATTATTAAATTGCAAGGATTGTTGTTGCATTTTATTCCAGTTTTTATTAGTACAGACTCAATTTCACCACTTCTAACTCATTATTTTGTAGCACCATCTGGACCTCCTACTGATGTCAATGTAACTACCCTTTCTTCAACATCACTACTGGTTACCTGGCAACCTCCAGAACCATTTGCACAAAATGGCATTATCACTGTATACCAAATTCATGTAACAAATTTTGGGGAAGAAACATCAAACACTTACATGGTGTCTGGAAACATGCTTTCACTTGAAATAGAAGGTAATTATATAGTGTTAATCATGAGCGTGAAAATCCCATAATTATTGCTTTATTCACTTAATATCAAATTGTTAAATTTGATACCAAGAACATGCACACCAAGCTGACTTAGCCAGTTTTATGCACTCTCAGTGTAATAATATAAAGATCCATCTTGACTAGTATATGGTTTGAATATGCAGGTCTTCAAAAGTTCACTGAATATATCATCAGCATCTCTGCTGCCACAAGTATTGGCACTGGACCAAATTCCACAGTGGTTTCGTTAAGAACACTGGAAGATGGTATGTCACTGTAGCTATGTTCTTGAATTACTACGGATAAAAAGAAATCTTAAAGTGGGCTTGTCTTGCATGCATTTATACCCATGAGCCATATAGTATAGTGTGCACATTAGTGTTTGGCCAGGTCAATAGTGAGCAACTTCTCTTTAACATGCAGCTCCAAGTTCCCCTCCACAAAATTTGGAAGCCACTGCAGTCAACACAAGAGCCTTCCTCTTGATGTGGAGTCCACCACCACTGGAAGAGCAAAACGGCATCATTTCAATCTACTTTATTAACATCTCAGTCTTTGAGAGTGGTGATCACTTCCTACTGGCTTCCAACACCACTTCCCTAGTGATAGAGAGACTTCATCCCCATTACACTTATACCTGCATTGTTGCTGCATTTACAGTTGCCATGGGGCCCTTCACTGAAGTTTATACCATACAGTTACCAGAAGACGGTATGCTTAAATACTCTGCACATATATATGAGGTCGGTAGATGCATTATATGTGTATTGCCTATACACAGTCCCAACTGCACCACCTCAAAATGCAGCTGGAGAGGTGCTCAATTCTACAGCTATATTCATAACTTGGCAGGTTCCTCCACTCGAAGAGCAGAATGGTATCATCCAGCTGTATTTCATTCATCTACTGGAGGTCCCCACCAACATGAACTTCACTTATCAGCAGGAGGGGCAGCACACAGAATTAGTTATTGTCTCCCTTCATCCTGATTATGACTATGAGTGTTCTGTAGCTGCAGAGACTGTTGTGGGGCGTGGTCCATTCAGTGAACCCTTCACCATCACTACACATGAGGATGGTAAGTTTCAGTGATGCACTGTACAGGGACAGCATGAAGACTATACACAGTTTAATGTACTATTCCCTATTACAGTTCCTGCCAGGGGTCCTCAGAATGTCATGGTCACTGCAGTTGACTCCAGAAGTATTAGCTTAAGATGGGAACCACCACCACCTGAGAATCAGAACGGAGACATCCAATACTATATCATTATTGTGATGGTTACAGAAAGTGGAGAACAGTTTCGAGTGTTGTCTAATACAACCAATCAAACCATTGATGACCTCCATCCTTTTTATACTTACAGCATTCTGGTATCGGCAGTGACTACTGACTCTGGACCATCAAGTCCCCCATTAATTATCAAGACTTTAGAAGACAGTAAGTTGATGCTGTATTGATTGACACCATTCCATACATTAATGCATTACAAATTTATTCAGTCCCAGCAGGAGTACCTCAGAGTTTCACAGCAGTGGCAGTGAGCTCCAGCAGCATTAGCTTGACATGGGCTGCCCCAATACCTGAGGAACAGAATGGTATTATTCAAGCGTACCACATCAATATCACTGAACTTGAGACTGGAGAGGTGTTGAGATTCCTGACCAATGGAACAACCACTCTGATGATTATAAATTCTCTTCACCCATTTTATACCTATAATTGCACAGTGGCAGCTTACACCATTGGCTTGGGTCCGAGTGCCTACTCAGAAGTACAGACCTTTACTGAACGTAAGAGATAATTATAGTTGTAAAACTTGTTTGCATACTTATGAGCTATGATTTTAATCCTGAGAATAAACAGAAAACTTCAGTCAAAAATATGATAAAGTGGTAGCCCACTGATTTAGCTATACATTCATAATGATCCTATGTTTATACACTCTTTTGGGTAACCAACTGAATTATGATTTATAAACTGCATGCTTGTTTTTTAATCAGAATCACTTGATCCAATTTTTATTAGTACATATTCAATTTCACTACCTCTAACTCATTATTTTGCAGCACCATCTGGACCTCCTACTGATGTCAATGTAACTACCCTTTCTTCAACATCACTACTGGTTATCTGGCAACCTCCAGAACCATTTGAGCAAAATGGCATTATTACTGCATACCAGATTTATGTAACAACTTCTGGGAATGAAACGTTGAAAACTTATATAGTGTCTAGAAATACACATTCACTTGAGGTTGAAGGTAATTTGTGCAATATTCATTCATTTAATGGGAGTGATAAATTATTGCTATATTCGCCTAATTAGATAGTGCAATATAAAATTGTTATGATTGATACCAAGAACACACCAAGCTGGCACCCAGTTTATGCACTCCCACTTATTATTCTATGAGTGCAACTCCATCTTCACTAGTACATACTTTGAATGTGCAGGTCTTCAAAAGTTCACAGAATATATCATCAAGATTTCTGCTGCAACAAGTATTGGCGCTGGACCTAATTCCACAGTGGTTACTTTAAGGACACTGGAAGATGGTATGTCACTGTAGATATCTCCCTGTATTACTGCTGACAATAAAATAATTGCAAATTTATTATGGGACAATTTAGAACTATGCATTTATTCCCACAACCAGATAGTAATTAGTGTTTGGCCATGTCAACTGTTTCTTTATTTACATGGCCGTACACTGGGCCTGAAAGCTCTGGCTGCCAAAGGCTTCAGTGGGCCCAGCACATGGGCCTGGAAATATAGCTGTCAAATGTTTCAGTACACAGAGCCTGGTGGCACTGGGTGCTATCTGCACTAATAAACTCTGCTGGGACAAATCCAAACTCCAAGTTGGCACTTAGAAGAAGTAGAATGAAGCTTCAATAGAGGTGTAGAATTCCAACTAGCTTGATACTGATATAAACTGAAAAATCATGAAACCGGTGTGCTATAGGGCATGTGTATACCAAAAAGGAAGAGTTGAGAGGCTGCCCAGCCTGCTCTCGTGTTTTAATTCTTTCACTCTACTGCCACATATACCAAAATAAGGTTGATATAATTTTATATCCCCCAAAAAATAGCCAGGTATTTTTAAATAAATTATCCAACTGAAGGTTGTAGTCTATTTGGCAACAGGTCAATTTGAGCTAAAGGTAGCCGTGGAATGGATCAGCGTGTCTCTTCTTACACAGCTACCAGTAAAAGTGCTGATACAGAATTTGTGCATTGCACTTCCAGTTAGCTGCCAGAACTTGCTAAAACAAAAGTATCTTTGCTGCCTACCACTTTTTCACCGCCTATAGGCAACGCAAATCCAAGCTAGCTTGACATACCTTAGTCCACTGGGCCTATAAATTTCAACTGTGCTCGTGGCCACAGTGGCATAGTAATGAAGACATAACTCGGCACACGTGATAAGTGTGGATGTACGCATGGTATGGACAGGCAAACAGACAAGCATGGGAAAAGTAACTTATTTATGAAATGAAAAAAGCATACACTTTGCATATCTAACTATGGCTGCCATAATTCAGGAATGGTATATACTGTCTGTAAAGAATTTCAATCTATTATATAGTCCCTGGGGCTCCTACATTCAGTGAAGAAGAAGATGGTGTAATATTGTTGAATGGCACAACAGTTGAGCTCAACTGGAAAATACCTGAGAGTCCCAATGGTGTAATCCTTGGCTATCAAGTCATCTACATTGGCTATATGCTACCAATACTAAGTGGAAAAAAAGAGGTACAACTTTTAAGTACAACTACTGCAGTTAAGATTGTCATACGCTTAGCGAGATACTACTATAATTAAAATGCTTAAAAGCTATGTAGTATTTCTAACTTATTTAAATACAATATGCATAGGTATTATTAAACTTGTGAAAGTGCTCATAAACTATATTTACAGGCAAACTAACTATTCTTTCATGTTTAGGCTGAAAGTGGAACTGACGGACCGCATACCCTTACCATTAATGATGGGGTCTCTGCCGTGATTTTTGGATTGACTCTGGGACTAACATATGATTTTAAGGTACTCCACATAGTAAAATAACATCTACACTACAGTAATTAGCTTGGTACTGCTCAACACACTCACTGTTATGAAGGCGTTTATGTGTATATCCTCAGACATCCTGCAAAGGAGACTTTTACTGCTCATTAACAAACTAACAACTTAAATCTCCGCTATAAATATATTACTGTGAATTAAAGTTCATTTTGATTACATTATTCCAAAAGATTCGTGCCAAAACTGCAGTTGGATATGGTGACAACTCAACTGTGATAACAGTTGAAACTCTAGACTACTTGGGTAAGCTATAAAGACAAACAAATACATCTGGGTTGAGGCTTGTAGGTAGCTGTTTTATTGACAAATTTTAGATCAAAATAAACTGAGAGTTAAGCTTTCTTGTATAGGTGTTTGACAATACTTTTTCTATACTTACTCTCACATTTTTATGATGAATTCGAACTTATAAGCATTCAACTTAGCTATAGCCTTTGCTGTAGTTTGTTTTAAGTATGGGTACAATAAGCAAATGAAGTTACTCTAGAAAACATTCTGAGATTATCCTTCTTGTATCTATCTTGTGTTTAACTAAAGTTCAGCAATGTAATAATAAAGCTGATAATACTTCCCAAAACATATGAAGGTACTACTCAGGAGCAAACAGGAGGTATTAATACTGGGACAACTGTAGGATTGGCAGTTGGTGCGATATTTGGATTGCTGGTGGTGATTGTTGTTGTGTTTGCTGTGATATGGTGCATACGGCGCAAAAGCAAACTGTAAGTTATACTAATGCACAATGCCATGTGCAAAGTAATATAATTCCAGACTGTGCTTACTGAACTTGGAAAGTGATACTAGAGAGCATATTTTACACATACCCCCTCCATCTGTTCATTATATAATCTTTAAAATCATGCAGCTACCAGGTAGAACAGCTAGTACAGTATGTGTTCTGATCAATGCCTACAGCCACGTGCACAAGAGGAGTTATACAGTGACACAAGAAAATCAATATGGAGTTGCTGGTTCTCTGAGCTTTACAAACCCACTTACAAGGTATATGTGGTTCAGAAGCTGGATATGAATCGATAGTATTTCATAGCTAGTCAGATCCAGTATGTATCTGTACTGTATTTATAGGAGCTCACTTGTCAATTCCCAGAACTGTAGACTCCCTATGTCTTTGAATTATAGACTCCTGGTATGAATTAATCGTTTTAACTTTCTACTATATAGCACAATCTCTAGGGACACTGCTGAAGCCTCTGATGACGTGCAAGGTAAGTAGACTGCATCATGTAATAATTGCGCTCACAATTAATATTTTATACTCCCCACATAGCAAAAAAATGGAAGGAATGTGAAGAGACTGAAGATACACATTTCTAACTTTCACGATATACTTGTGTGATGTGTTACAGATTTATACTTTTTTATACTTTAGTTAGCAATAGTACGTTAGGTGCAAAATAGCTGCACATGTTTCTCAGTCTAAGAGTAGAACTAAAGCTGTTGGCTCATTATACTATCGCCGATTTCCCCCTTAAACATTTGTTTGTGTATCATTTTACCTACTCATTATTTTGTATAAGTTCTCTAGTGTGTGTCAGACATAGAATATGATTATAGTCTTTCAGCTGCTGTGGAATTAAAGTTTAGCCTGTTGGCTCAGTTAGTATTTCCCAGTACATATTGGTCACAATTTTTATTGTATATTCTCAACACAGGCGGTCCCGGGAGGGTCTGGCACCCTGGATTATTCATAGCCTACAATGATGTGTACAGTCCACTTCAGCTCCCAGGGCCATTAACCGCGGTTAATCGAGCGTGCACTGATGGCGAACAGCAGTGCAATTAAATATGGGTAGCATATTCTAGCAGAGGAGGTCGGAAGCGTGTGCGGATGTATACGGAATTCCGTCTACGTAAGTTTATACAATGATGTCATGGCTCCACGAAAGGGAGCAAGTCGCTGTCGAGTTTTGGAGCGGATCTGGTCCCCCTGGAAAGTGTCTACAGACGCTGTCGCTGCAGTTTTCAAAGAGTGTGGATGGCTTTAAACTGATATTGAGCGCCCGGAGACCTGAGGCATCTTCTGCTAGGAGCCAGGGTAAGCCTAAAATGGCAGTCAGAATAGCGGGCGGAAGAACTATACATTATTTTTATTATTATAGTACTTTGTTTTCAGGAGCTCACTTGTCAATTCTCAGAAATGTAGACTCCCTATGTCTGTGAATTATAAATTCATGATATGGTATGGATTAATAATTCTAACTTGCTACTGTAATACATTCTCTAGGGACACTGCTGAAGCTTCTGATGACATGCCAGGTATGCTGACTACATCATTTAGTAATCATGCTCGAAGTTAAGTATTTTATACACCCCACATAGCCAAGAAGTGGAAGGAAAGTGAAGAGTTTGAAGATACATATCTCTAACATTTGGATTCTTCAACATTGTGTGATATATGTTAACAGATTTATTATTAGTAGTACGTGTTAGGTGCAGAATAGCTGCACATTTCTTAGCTATTGTTAAAGTAGAACTAAAGCTGTTGGCTCATTATTCTAGTGCCAATTTCCCTCTTTAAAGATTTGATTGTGTATCGATATTTTACCTACTCATAATTTTTTTGTATACGTTCTCTAGTGTGTGTCAGATGTAGAATTTGATTATCAGTAGAACATGTTAGGCGCAGAATGGCTGCACATATTTCTCAGCTAGCTATGAGTAGAACTAAAGCTGTTGGCTCATTATAAAATCGCCGATTTCCCCCTTAAACATTTGTTGTGTATCATTTTATCTATTCATTATTTTGTATAAGTTCTCTAGTGTGTGTCAGATGTAGAATATGATTATAGTCTTTCAGCTGCTATGGAATTAAAGTTTAGCCTGTTGGCTCAGTTAGTATTTCCCAGTACATATTGGTCACAATCTTTGTCGTATATTCTCAAAGCTTTGATTACAGTGCAACTGCACATAGTATATATGCTAAATTAAATAATGAAGCTTCCTATTGTGGCAATGCTTCAAAAATTGTATAATTATGTCCCATCTTTGCTGGAGTTCATTCCAAGGATTGTGCAAAATGAAGCTAAATATACAGAAACACTCTCCTTACCAGTAACACCATCAAATTACTACAGAATACTGAAACAAAAGCAAGCATAAAGAGGCTGCATTTCCTTCAAATATGTGAGGTCACTATCTAATTGATCTGTTGTGCCATGGCAGAGAATCACTAACTATGACAAAAATATTGCACGTAAAAGTTCTAACATGGGCTTTGAAAGTATATTAATAAACCGTGCACATTTATATAACATTATGTATATCTTCATGTACAATAGAACTGATCATGATTTCACGACTAGTTTCTTAATTATATTTCTACATGTCTATATTTTTTGTCTGCTGCAATTATACGTATGCAGGTTGTTTATGGCCTTCACTGTGTGTAGAACCAGACTCATAAGCTCCACCACAACTGTTACAGTAGAACGCTCTTTATGTAATTCAGTTTGTATTCTATACACTCTCATAACTTGCTTGCAAATATGGAAGATGCTACAATTCTGGAAATTGCTGTGCATTCCAAGTAAGTGACCATGCAGAATTTATTGCTTGTCTGTAAAGTTTCCTGAGCCACATGTTTCTAAGTCATCACATTGGGCAGTCAACTATCTTGCATTGTCATTTACTTTGATATGATATCATGGTTGGAGTTATATAGCGATCCTGATCTATTCCACTATAAATTTTATAGCATTCAGATCTCCTCACATTACACTTAAATTACACTTGTAGCTAGCTATGTACTTCATATTGAGCTTGTGACTCCTTGATTTGCAGGTAGCTAATTTTTTTTGTAAACTTCAACAGTTACTACTTGCATGGGTATACGTGCATATCAAAGCCATCTTATATTCAGGCTATGTAAAAAAATATATATATATATATACAAACAAACAAGCAAGCAAATAATCTAATGTTGAGTAGTTTTGAACTCTAGCAAAGTACAGTCCCTCATTCCAGCTCGATAATCCAGTCCCACGTTCCAGTCGCATATTCCAGTGAAGAATCCAGTCCAATGTAGCATTGCCAGGCCTATGCTACCACATGGTAAGGGACGGGCTACGCCAGTAAGGTGGTTCCCAATTTTGGGATAATTATCTTCCAGTAATTTACGGGCGTGCGGTACGATCGACTTATACGATCAATACCAGAAATGAGGCGCCATGCGTAGTATTATTCATACTGCATAGAAATGCTTGGAATGCCCCTTGTTTTTCTGATAGCCGAGTTGAAATTATTGTCTGAATGCGAGAGCTAAGTCGGTGAGGGTTGGTCTAGTTCCATTTAGTGTTAGCTACTGGTGACGCGAGGAAAATTGAACTGTGAATCAATACTAAGGTGGGTAGACCTAGCTACGGCAATAATTTCAAGTAAACAAAGTTCTACCCCAGGAAGATCAGCCAAACGGTGGAGGTCTTATAATAATCCTACCATGGCTGGGCTCAGCCTTTTTTCAACAGTGAAAGCTGATTGGTCAGTTCAAATCCAATTTCGTGGTTGTTTGGTAGACCCTCCTTCCCTTCACTTTTCAGGGTCCAGTAAGCTAACTAGACTAGTTCCAGCCTACAAAGTAAGGATGGCTGCAAAGCCGGTGATTATACAATCCTACATATTGGGTGGAAATTTTTATCTTTTTTCCAGAGGTCAGGAAGTGCTATCGTATCATCTCGGGTGTATAGCTACTAGTGGCTAATATAGCTCTTAGAGTAGCTATCTAGCAAAACAGCACACAATAAATGACTCCGACAATTACTCAACATTTTTGGACACTTAAGTGGTAATGACTGCTGGCCCCTGGTACAAACCAGCTGAATGGCAAATGACTCCGATAAAGTTAGCTGCTTTGTAACAGGCACAATAACTTATGTTGTTACATAACTTATACTTACCAGACCACTTCTACCTGTCATTGCCGACAGCATGCTTGCACGATACTATATAGCAAGGACTGTCAGCAGCTCAGGTACACGTAAGTAGTTAAATTCTCAGCTCCTCTATAGCTACCTTTACTAGTTTCCAGAAACCTCTGAAACCCCCCTTGTATAACTAATGATAATGTCATTGTGAACACAATGTTGCCCTGAAGAAGGCTACAGCATAGTAGCCGAAACGTCGGCATTAATGCAGATTTTGACAAGTATTTCGGGCTGGAATTGAAGAACTTCGGCATGAATAGTGAACACAGTCTATTTTGGAAAACAAGCCAATGATTGTTCTGCTAATCATTGTATACCATAGATTAAAGCTCCCGACCCTATTAAAATTGCTCCACCTGGTGACACTTTGTGTCCTCAGGTGTCTAGCTATGTCCTATGAATGCAAAAGCATGCAAAAGTGTGGGAGCAGATCAAAATTAAGGCAAAAATTATATGTACTCTTTGTGATTCCTAAAGTAGGCTTTTGGACAACAGCTACTTAGTTTGAGTCTCATGATAGTGTCACTTTGATTCAGGTGCAATTTCTATCTTTTCTAATCCAGTCCAGTCCAGTCCAGTCGAGTCCACTCCAGTGTAGTCCAGTGCGGTCCATTGCAGTGCAGTGTAGTCCATCAGTCTACTTGATTCTACACAGTCTTTATAACTAGGGCAGGTGAGCTTAAAATTAATGAAACATGGCACTCAAATGTCTGTTTATTTAGCCATCCACTACCAATAGTCTACCGGTATGAATGAATATGAATAACATTAGCATAATATTGTGGCAATGTCATCTCATGCTTAATATTAATAATGTGGCTATGACTAGCAAACACGTTTGACCTCCCACCTATGGTGCTGTGGATCCTCAAAAACTGCTTTATGTTTTTAAATTTGTCTGTTTGTGCATCTACATTTATCATATCTACAGAAATTACACGACCAGCTACTCAACTATAGCATAGCTTGCTAGTATTAAGATACAGCCCTACAAGACGTGAAGTATTAGGTACAAACAGTGAAGCACTCAGCAACTGTAGTATTCATGATAGCAAGGCCATCCTGCCTAATTAGGCCTATAGTGCCATTTTTGTACAAAAGGGTAGCTAACATGTATAGGCACAGGGAAAACTAACCACAGATGCATGGAGGGCATGCGTTAGCTTTGCACAGCATCTCCAAATCATACGCTCTACTGTGGCACAACCTAGCTGGCTACCTGCACTGCATGCACTACTATAATGCACTGCTCGAGTGAACAAATGTAGCACTGGAAATATTCACGTGAGTAGTTTATTAACAATGCTGGTGCTGTAATCAGACTATGTGCTGGCCACCTATGACTTGTGGGACTGATCTGTATCAGTCAACCAAATCTCTAAACGTCAAGAATTGAACATTGCAAGACAGGTGGCATAATCAAATGAGTTGAGTGTTTTGAAGCAGCATGGCCCATCTCTCCAATCATCCATGACAAATACTTAGTGGTTTCTCTACTGTATATACCGTAGCTCATGTAAAATGTGCTTTCTGCTAGTAATTTCTATGCCTTGCAGCAAACATTTATTACACTCATGTCTGTGCTCACCTGGCCTGACCTACTTACACCATTACAGTTTGATTTCTAAAATGTATCCAATTTTGTGTAAACAATCTTTAACTAGAGATACGCGTACGCAGTGTAGGCCTCGCGCACGTGCATTCAGTAGGTGTGGTTTGGGAGCCGCATCGCCCACGCAATTGCTGGGAAAGCTACGACTACGCGAATGGGCCTTCAGTGGAAGGCTGTCTCTGTATAAAGCACAGTTCCAAGGACCAGATATTGCTGCTACAGGAGAGCAGAGTTGCTTGAAACTCACGTTCGTATCGCTCGCGATCGATCCGCGTACCGTCCGTCTCAAGCGGTCAGATCTCTGCTGAAACAGAGGCTACACAAACTCTAATCGCGTTGGAGCTCAGCTGTAGTTAGCCTACCTGGGTAAAAAGAAGTGAACGATTTGTCCTGATCCCTAGTCCTGCGTGCGCCAGAAGTACAAAGTATGACGCCATCTTGAACACGTGCTTGCCGTAGAATTGCATTCCTAATTAAGCGTGACACATTTGCATTCCATTCCTAAGCGTGACACATACATATATACAAACGCTTAGCGAGATTCGATGCAGGATTAGTTGCCTCGCGCTAAGGCGCTCAGCAATAATGTATATTCATTGATATAACTAGACTAACTACCTTCAGACACACTCTAACGATTAACATTATGTTTTATAGCACATGCAGATGATATGTCAGCTCAGACTCTGAGCAGGAAATTCAGCAGGATAATGAAAAGTATGATGCAGCTGCAGTATTAAGTGAGTTATTAAATGTTGTAGTAACTGTTTATGGGTAATCGCACTGCCAAGTGTAAAGTATAGTAAGCAAGTACAAGCAATTGAATCACGACTTGGGTGGAACGAGATGGGTTCTGAGCAAGCCTGTCGTGAAAATAACAATTAACATGGAGAAGTTACAAAAAACGCAACTGGTCTTCGGCAGATTGCTATCTCTATCTGCAACATATTTGCAATGATCAGCCATAGCTACTATGGATTGACAAGCTGTGCTGCTTGAAACCTACATGTGCATTGCTCAATCGTGCTGTCCATTAATAGCTCTACTTAAATATATGGAAATGTACGTTTTCCTTGGTAAAACTGTGTGGTATACTTGTCCAGATCTTTGACTCTTTGTGTGCCACAAGTTCGAAGACAGTATCCATGTTAGCTGCCAAAGACGCCATTTTGAATGCTGTAGTGGCCCATAAAGACCCATATAATTTGTGTATAGTTTTGTAATTCCTTACAGAAAGTGAAAGTAGAGAGGCCTGATATATATTATCTTAATTTTCTCACCCCAAAAAATGGTATTAATTGGGTCCTTTCTACAAATGTAGGGTAGGAGGTGCATTTTTTTCTTTCTTTTGGTTTTCTCCGTCTGGAACCGTGGTTTCAGACGTGACAGTGTTGGCCAGGAACGGAGGTCTGCCTCCGTTTAACCCCGCCTGCACGTGCCCAGACCACCTCGTGGGTGGGCATAAGGAGGGGGGTATCCAGCCACACTTCCGCCACACACTAAACAGAGAGGCCCAATGTAACTCTCTGTTGCCCAGACATAAAAGAAGGTCTTGGAGGTTGGCTAATAAAGGTAGGTGGCCCGGAAAGATGTTAATGTTATCTTAATTTTCTCACCCCCAAAAATGGTATTAATTGGGTCCTTTCTGACTGAATTTTCCTTCTTCTTTATTGAGTGTGATCACTCTGCCGAGTATAAGTACGGCAGGCGAGCAGACTGTGTACTTTGTCTACAGGATAGCAGAGATGCAGAAGTAATAAATCGCAACTTGGGTGTGGCGAGATGCAGATACTTTCATGAGCCAGCTGTTGCAAAAATAACAACTCACTCAGAACAATGTATATAGCAATGCTACGAAAATGTGAGTAGTCTTTGGGAGATTGATGTCTCTATCTGCAGCAAGAATGAAAAGCACTTTATAAGTGCATAACCCTCGGGGGGCCGCCCTCTAGCTCTAACATTACAATGGAGACACCCCCTTGGAGACTACCTTGCCCTACCCAAGTCACGGTTCAATTGCATCTGCTTCTACTCACCCACTATACTTTACACTTGGCAGTGCAATAATTTAATGTTTGGTATGAAAGAGGGGTCACAGAGAAGTGAAACTTACACTATTGTGTTGGGTGAAAATGAAGATAATATATGTAAAACACCCACAAGCCTACTTGTGTGGATGTGTGCAGTATTTAGGGGGCGGTACGAGCCAGCCTGTTTTGAAAATAACAACTAACCCGGAACTCACCAAGCTTTCCTTGGCAAAAATCTGTGGTAGACCTGTCCTGATCTCTGATTCTTCGTGTGCCACAAGTTTGCAGATAGCATCCATGTAACTGCCAGAGACACCATTTTAAAGTGACTGGTCTTCGGCAGATTGCTGTCTCTATCTGTGACTTATTTTCAAGGATCAGCCATGGCTGCTACGGGAGAGACTGCTGGAGTCTCACATGCGCATCAAATGATTGTGCCATAAGTTAATAGCACTTGTATCTCTACTCATACAGAGGCTACACAAACTCTATTAACCTGGAGCTGTAGTTAGCCTTCCTTGGTAAAACTGTGTGGTAGACTTGAATTGTCCAGATCTCTAACTGTTTGTGTGTCACAAGTTCCAAGAGGGTATCCATGTGACTCAGGAATGTATGGCTGATCCTAGTGAGTTTCTGTTTGGCCATGGAATGGTATGTTCTCTTTTTTTGGATATCAGCTTTTATCAGCTAATTAGGAGCCACATTTCCCAAACTTCAAGGTGCATGTATGGTCAGTTATGAAGTCTAGTGAGTGACAATTCACAACAGTCCTTGAATGTTTCCATAATGGTTCCAAACTCTATGAATTTCACACATAACTATCCATGTTACTGAGTCATTGATACACGGAAGTCTAGCTACATGGATTTTTTTCTTATTCTTACGGTAGTGCAGCAAGCTTCTGGATCACAATGATGCAGTGGTGACTAGTGGGAATGGTTCCAAGTGATGGGTGCGAAGCTAAAAATTTCCTTGTCGTCAAAGGAGTTAATTTTGTTGGTTTGGTTCCTATGAGAAAAGATAGTACATTACAGACAGGCCTTAATCCATTTTGGAAACGAACTAAAAAAGCAGGACTAACAAATGACGATGTCTTTATCGAGTAAGCTGTCCATATTTATTGTTATGACATTTTTTGGCAATACTATAATATTATGGCATCATTAGGTGTGTGTTTGCTGTGGGGGTATGTGGTATACACCCTTAGTTGCAGCCTCAGTAGCATGCTTATACAATTAAGTCAGTTTACTTTAGCATATAGACGCAGGACCAGGGGAGAGTATGAACTGTGTAATGTACCTTCTACTCCTCCACTCCCCCAGCTCATTCTCCCACTGAAACATGTAGTTTCCTGCTGTTACTAGAAACATGCATTCCTGATCATGAATACCAACATGTTTCTCTTACGTAGGTAGTACACATTGGGGTAAAGTATTTTTAAAGTTGCATTCTTCATGTATTTACCATATTGTGCAGGCATGTAACTGTTAAATGCTTAGACCAGATAATAGTATACATGTATAAGCTACAGATTAAAGAATTCAGCAGTGACATTGCTACATATATCTATTCTACACATTACTACTATACTATGTGTGTATGCAAGTGATATGCAAAATAACATTGGGTCAAAAGTACGCCCGGGAGGGGAGGGGGGGGGTGAAGTGTGAAGGGTGAGGGGTGAGGGATGAGGGGTGTGGAGAGTGGGGGAGACAGTGAGTCATGCATGTTTCAAAGCATGAATCACTAGGTGAGTCTGAGGGGATGCCCCCCCACCCTCCTCCAAAAAAAATTTGATTTGTACATTCTCTGAGGTTCACTCTAATGCCATTTTGAAGCCAAATTTATTGTCCTCAAAATTCTCCTGACTTAGTAGCTAGAAGTACACCTTTGAAGAGATTTTGTAAAGAGAATTAAAGTAGACAAACTGAGCTTTCATTAATATTTCTATTAACAGTTTCTTTTGTAATCTTATTCAGTAACACAGTCACTGATGTATATTGATTACTAATGTTGGCAAAAATTTAGGGGGGGGGGGGGGGTATTTCCCAGGGCTTCCCCCTACTGGCTACTAGCTAGCTTTCTGGCCAGGGCCGCCGAGAGGATTTTGGAGGCCCAGGGCAAAAGCAAAAATTGGGGCCCCTATTGGCATTTGGTGGGCGTCAGCCCACCCTTCCCCCGAAAATTTCGAGATTTCGTGTGCTCTGAGGTGCGTTCTGAGGCCCTCAGCAGCATTTGTCCATGCATGCATACAACTAGTTCGCCTCCTCTTCACTTCACCCTCAAGTCTTTTGCCTCCGTTTAGCGGTTAATGCAGCCGTCTCCCAGACATGTCCTTCAGGACGCTCGTGGTAGTCACATGATACGTGATGTGCATTAATTTGAATCACAGTCGATATCAGACGAGCAGGTTGGGATCTGAAGAATTGAACAATGGACCAGACATCCTTAAGCGCATTTTTAGACTTGGGGGGCCTAGTCTCACTGGCCTAGGCTCTCACAGAAAAGTTTCTCTGAGAAGCTGGCACTGCCCGACAATGGGGGCCCCCACAGAGGGCCCTCACTCTAGGGGCCCGGGGCAAACTGTCCCTTTTGCCCCCCCTCTCGGCGGCCCTGTTTCCGGCTCTAAAACAACATTCAATTATCGGCAAGGAAGCATCTGCTATCAACTGATCTTATACCTATATAAGCAGTTACAGGAATAACAAAGTGAGTGAGTTCTTTATCTCGAGCCATTTTGTTATCACTGCAACAATATATAAGGTAATCCATCCAGTAGCTACTCTGAAACTGCAGTAACACTTCAAAAGATAGCTATTCATTTTACAGTAGGCCATTTATCCTAATTTAGCATACCAAATCACAGCGAGCACATACCTCCATTAGCGGTTGTTACTGCAATGACAAGCTTGCTTTAGCTTTTGATCATAGCTAGCTACATATAGCTACAACAAATGACCATTGTGTTTCGTGAGTGTAGCTACATGCATTCAGTAGTCTAGCTATATATAGCTAGTGTCAGTTTTAAGGGTATATATGGTATTGTTGGCGTGCCACATACTGAGATTCAGTATGCAGTAGAATGAGAGAAATTGTGTGGCTGATATAGGAAAAGGGCCCTGGACCCTTTAACATTATGATATCATGGGGGGGGGGGAGAAAATCGGCACTAAAAGGGGAAAATACACGACAACATGTAAACAAGCACGTTATGTTTTCATAAAGAACACTACATCAATTATTTCTCACTTTTACCCAGGTAGCACCCATTAGCTATATCATAATGGTAAAAGTGGAGGTCAGAGTTGTAGATTGCTAGCTAATGATATTCAGATGTTGATATTCTTAGAGAAGAAGCTGGGTAGTAATGCATAAACTTTATAATATTATAGAAGTGTGGATGGGTGTAATGAAATATATATCTGGTTAGGATATGTATAATTAGCTATGTGAGAAAAGAAAAAGTTTTTCGTATGGGTAATCATGCCACTGCATGGAGCCCATTCTGGCATGTCACATAATTATAGTTCTGAATGTGTGTGACGTGTACGTATTGGTCCTGGCTCATGTAATTAGCTCAATCATATCTACGGTCTGATAACCACTGGCATCTGGTCAGCGTACTTTCAGTATAGGGTACACGCGTAACGAAACATGACGTCAAAATTACCGCTAAAAAATTTAACGACCAGTCAGTCTGCACATTTCAGCAGCATCTGGTCAGCGCACTTTCAGTACAGGGTACACACGTAACGAAACAGGACGTCATAATTACCGCTCAACGACAAGTAGTCAGCACATTTCAGCAGCATCTGGTCAGCGTACTTTCAGTACAGGGTACACGCTAACAAAATATGACGTCATAATTACCGCTCAACGACAAGTAGTCAGCACATTTCTCTCTTAACAAGGCATCTAAACTGCAACTAACGTAAGCCATTAGTACCTAATGCCAAGCTATGGAAAGTTCTAATCTGTAGCTATAACAGTATTTCAACAGATATTCACCCGTTACTGGATGACGTCATCATCGTCATCGATTAGCAAACGCTCGTCTCCTTGCAAGCCACCTATAAAGTTTAGTTGCAGTACATTAATGCATTAGAAAGAAATAGGTAGTTTCCAGAATCGAGTGTACATGTAGCTACAATAAAAATGTATTGGAAACATTTCTACTCTACATTTTGCGCACTAGTGCTATTCAGTGCGCGATCGTCAAGTGTACGGGCACAACTGGAAGAGTCGCTGCTGCAGGAGGGAGGAGCTGGGGCGTCTGTAGTTCTCCTCTCTGTTGTACGAATCAGGCAATCGGGAATATTTAGTGACGATAATGATCTACTAACAAGAATTGCTTACGCCGAAACGCGAGATGGAACTGCAGGCGACACTTATCGTGACGGCTATCACGGCGGGATATGGGCCGTCGACGAAAGTGCTTTTTTGAGCACGCAAAATACAGCTGCGGACCCTAGCTTAACTGGAATATTTGAAGATATTCAGCAGGAGTTTGGAATTTACTGGCCTTCCGCAACATGGAGCGATCTACGCAAACCGTTCTATTCTGCTCTCGCTGCTCGCCTGGTATTGTTCATCACACCAGTGACTATTCCACCAAGTACTGACGTACAAGGACAGGCAAACTTTTGGGTTCAGTACTACAACTCGGGTGGTTCTACTTCAGGCTTCACCTCTGCCATAACAAGGTATCTTTTGCCTTATTAAGAAATAAGGAAACTCTGAATACTGTGTAATTTTAGGCCTAACTGCTGACCATGCCCATGCTAGTAGCTAACGCGTGCTGGGTGTGTGATAGCCTTGTAACCGAGGTCGGGAAACCCGGTACAAGGTTACTAAGGTCTGTGAGTGTAGGTCTAGTCATAGTTAAGATAATAGGTTGGTTGCATAAAACTATACCTAAGTCATTCTAACCAATCAGATTTCAGCATTACAGATACATAACAGGTCATACCTACTGCGCGAAAAAAATACCCCGATTGCTTACGTAAAGCGGGTACCCGATTCCGTTCCAGTCGTTCAAATGTTCAGAAAGCTGTGGTAGGGCTGGTGGCTAGGGTAGTCTAGGCAAGACGTACGGCGTTTTTTTTGCCCATAAATCGATGTGGGATAGCACGGTAAGCTATTGATCTCCGTCTGTAGCTAGTTTTGTTGCGTTTCTGTGTGTTTGTACGTGTGGCCACGCTGCCAGCCTACCGTTTTTGCCAAAATGGCGCTAGGGTCGGGCTAGACGGGTAGCTACCGTGGCTATTAGCTGTTGTTCATGTCTGTTACAATTGCTGGGAGTGTTTCGCCACTTGTAGCTACTATTTTGCGTTGTGAAAGCTTGCTAGCTACCCAGTTTATCGCGTCGTGCTGAACGGCACCTTTCGAACCATCTGGCGAGCAGTAGCTTGCCTTGCAGTTCTTGATGCTTTGGCAACTCTTGTCAGAATGACTTAGGCATAGTATAAGATAGATAGACCACTGCGTAGCGGGGTGTATGACCCGTTATCTACCTTGGGAAAAATTATCTCCCTTGGAAGCCTCGGAAGTACCTCGGGCTTCGCCCTCGTACTTCCTCGGCTTCCGCGGGAGATAATTTTTCCCGCGGTAGATAACGGGTCATACACCCCGCTACGCAGTGATCTATCCTATACTTATACTGACTCTAGTATCATAATATCATTAATGTTGTATTGGTGGTAACTTAGTTTTGAAATGATAACCTGGCTGTGAGAGGCTCATAGAGGCCGTCTGCATATAAAGACAAAAAAAAAATAGATTAATCTATTAATTTTGGCAAAGAATTTATAAACTGCAATCCACAATTTTTCGTCCCTCTGCTGTTAGTCAGTATGTTAATTAAATTGCCTGAGATGTACGTATTTCGATGCAGCTGGTCACTAATTTTTATAAAAATGGTGAACACATACAAAGGGTCACTGCATGTGCCTAGAACAGAAGGTGCTGTGGATCTTTAGTACAGCTAAGTTCTAGTTCATTACCTAGAATGCCTAGAATCACTTCAGTTCTGCGGTTGCCCATGCATATAAGCATAGTCTAAATGAAACCAATGTGGTCCAATTAATGTGTAAAAATGAGTTATTTTGTCATAGTTAGTTTTCCCAGAGTGAGTACAATATCCTAGTTATTGCACCGGATCACGGTCACGTGTAACAACCAAGATATAATATGAACACAGACGGAATATAGCTAGCTGCCTTTTGTATATCCCATGGAATGCATTTCTATGGAGATGCATTTACTGTTTGTATTACATGAATGTATACTTATTTTCGCTAATTTAAATTGATGACTTTTGGGTGATACTTAAGATATCACACAGCTGTTACCTTTTATCCACACACGCAATGGAAAAGAAAGGAATACATACCTTGTAAGAAAGAAGAAAAGATTGAACCCAGCGGAATCTAGAAAAGCTAGAAAACATTCTCTGCCAGTAGGGTTTTAATATCTAAAGAAAGTGAAAATGAGTTACTTTTTCCAGTCATCTCCCAAGGATCACAATGACGCCTTTGTGATCCCTGCCAAACACTGTTATTAAATACACCGTAAATTAGAATATACACTAGCTACTGGACCAGAAGAAATAAAGTAGTTAAATGTTGAAACTAGACATAGCTATACTTGACAGTTTATTAATACACTGCCAAGTGTAAAACTAAAGGGAAGGGAGGCTGTATATAACTAGCAACTAGCTTTTAGCTCCTCTTTGAGTGAGATGAATATTTACTATTCCCCTATGTCTTTACACAGCACTTGTACTCAAGTGGCGTCCCACACTGAGTCACGTTCCTATGCATACACTACGTACTACAACCATGTGCATTATTACACGGTCAGCTGTGGCTGGTGGGGGAGAAGATGCAGACGATCTTCTAATCAGTGAGTTTGCAGTAATTCCAGAGCCTTGAATATTTACCGGTAGCTACATGTGTAAGGTACTGCTAAATTAGAATGGCTAGTTTAAATTATTTCCTGATTGGAGTTACTTTATACTTATCATATGCGCAGCCAGTTGTAGTGCACAGCTGTATCAAAAGAAAACAATGATTGTAGCTAGTACCTTACATGGCATAGATAGTTCATAGTCATAATATTACATAAAAGTGCTATCGAAAGCCAGGCGTGAATTGTGACCACACATATACTACCCAGATATAGACAACAAAGTACACAGCTTTGAAGGGGAAAATGTATTTGACATTATAAATCAATAGTTTGTATTTATTAATTAGTGCTGCCATAGCTACCAGATAGCAATGAAAATATGTTCATTTACTATCGACTCCATCAAACAAAAATAATGATTGGTTTACTGCTACTGGACCAGAAGAAATAAAGTAGTTACATGTTGAAACTAGACATGATTGGTTTTATCAGTGAACTATTTCCACATTATTTATTTTCTGTGATGACCACATTAAATGTGTCCATTGCAATGGGTATTAAAGGGAGTGAGACTGATTGGTATAAACCCATTCAAATAATAACAGCTCAGAAATAAGATGTCTAGTGGCACTGAGGTACTCACTGATACAACTCATAACAGTCAGTACATTTTATTTACTCTCTCATTATCCAGTCAACATTCTCGAACAGCATATGGAACCCGCTATGTACGAGTGTATACACTGAAGAATGTCTGCTGTGATGGTTTCCAAGGAACTCCTCCAAACTGCTATTGTCAGCTAAAGTTGCCATTATTATGTGTTTATTCTTCGCATTATTTAACTACCATTTCTAGGGGTTTATGGGAAATAGTATTTCCCATAAACCCCTAGAAGTGGTAGTCTAAATGGCTAGTACTCCAACCCTAGCATACACACCAGCTTGTCTAGAGCTCGTCAAATGTACAGCACTGTGTGCTTGAATTGAACTAACACACTTGCATGGCTTGTAAATAAATCCCAGGTAGGTTTTTTTTAGCTTGTATAAGCCTACATGCGGCATTTTTGATCCACCCATGCACTGGGGTACAATTGATGGAAGGGCTAATGCCTAATTGCATTACCATGCATGTATAATATCTGTCATTCCTAGAGGTAGGGGACCTTGGTATAGTAAAGTTACTGAACACAAAATTCTCACTTCACAGTGACAACAATTGGGTTTTCGGAAGCATCATACGCCTTCTCAGAGAGTAACAGTGAGAATGTACAAGTTCCAGTTGTGAGATCTGGGAATACACAGAGCACAGCTACAGTAGTGGTAGCAACAGATATGTCATTGGGGACTGCATCAGGTACGTAAACAAGAATAAACTAAGAATAAGTGTTGTGTTTTGCAAAACATGACTACAGTTGAGTACTACACTGTACCTTTGCCTAATACCTTGCAAGGACTCTGGAATTATAAAACAAATTAGCCTATTGAGATAGTTTATTAGACAATATACTTTTCTATCCTTATAACTTCTATCCAGACGATGACTATATTCCAGTACTTCAAGCCGTAGAATTCCAACCTGGAGAGAGTGAGAAGGAAGTCACAATATCGGTGGTCAATGATAAGAATGCTGAAGAGGATGAAATATTTGGGCTTTATCTCACCGGAGCTACCGGAGTTGTTTTCACACCACATGAACGGACAAGTGTAATTATTACCAACGAAGACCATGGTAGGCTTAAGAAAGAAATTAAGCATGTGAGCAGATATACATAAATAAATATTGTTTTTTTTAGTTCCTGGCCAACCAACAAATTTGCAGCTGGTTGGATTGAATTCTTCATCGGCTTCCATTATATGGCTAGCTCCAGCCTCTACCAACCCACATAACCTACTCTTGATGTATACATTGCTGCTCAATGAAGAACAATTTGGACTTCCTATCATATCTGTTCACGTAAATTCCAGTTTAACTTCATATACGTTTACTCAACTCGAAGAATTCAACAGGTATACTTGCAGTGTTCATGCCATCAATGAAGTCGGTACCGGTCTAGCTTCCTTGATCAGCTTCACAACTCATGAAGATGGTATGTACTTTCTGAAATTGTTAACACACAACTATTATTGTAATAAATTTCTTTTATGCTCTCCAGTTCCTACAAGTCCACCACAAAATCTAGGTGGGAGTGCTCTCAGTTCAACATCTATCTCCCTCTCTTGGATACCTCCACCATTAATTGACCAAAATGGCATCATTCGAGAGTACAGGATCACCATAACTGAAGTTGAAACCGGCAGCGTGCTAGGATTCACGTCTACCACTACCGCATTAATAGTACCATCACTGCATCCATACTACAATTACCAATGCAAAGTCAATGCCTACACTATTGATCATGGACCTTACACTGAAGATTTCACTGTGAGGACTCTTGAGGATGGTATGTTAATAAATTCTTACTAGATATCTTGTATTACATTATGGATCTGTTTTTCAATACCACTAGTTCCTAGTGGTTACCCAGAGAACGTTACTGGTGTGCCAACATCGTCTCGATCTGTTATTATAGTCTGGGATTCTCCATTACCAGAGAGTCAAAATGGATTAATTACAAGCTATGTTATTAATGTGACTGAAGTGAAGACTGGAGATATGTTCCAGCTGTTTTCAACAGCAAATAATTTGACAATCGACACCCTTTCACCATACACGATTTACATTTGTGTTATTGCTGCAATGACAAGTGTTGGTGTTGGTCCATTCAGTGCTAATTTTACTTTGCAGACTCTTGAGGATGGTAAGAATGTTCAAAACATTAAGTTTTGATATGTGCATAAAACCAACCATGTCAAAATGGATTAATTACAACCAGTATATCACCATATCAGTATATCAGTATGTGATCTGGTGTACTAAGTACACCTCTGTACAATGTTACATTTGTTGGGCTCAGAACACCATAGACATGAATGTAAATCAGACCTTTGCTGAGGTATAATCTGCACACCTCTACAGTGTAGCTCCACCCATGTATATATCATGTCCTTAGCTTCTTCCTTTGTATACAAGTGTAAAGGTCTAGCTTTACAAATTATTGTAGTTATATGCAACTAGTAATCCTGTGTATTGAGCTTGATGTGGAGCAACTGGTTTTGAGTTGACTTCCATCTATAGTAGCTAGTGGGATATACATGAGCAAAAGCTAACTGAAATGTACCAAAGAGAGCTTATTGCATACCCTTTGTTGTTAGTGCTCTCCCGCTATTAGACTACAATTTCTTATTCTTGCAGTTCCAAATGCCCCACCGACAAATTTCAGTGCCACAGCAATATCTTCACGTTCAGTTTACTTGACATGGAATCCTCCTGCACCTGAGGACCAGAATGGAGTAATCACTGGCTATTTCATAAATGTTACTGTGCAGGGTAGAGGAGAGATGTTTCAGCTGTTTTCTGACATTAACAGTCTTGAACTGGATACACTAATACCATATACAACCTACATTTGCATATTAGCAGCCCAAACTGTGGTGGGTGTCGGACCATACAGCACCACGTATGCAGTTATGACGTTAGAGGATGGTAAGAATATCCAATAATATTTGAAGGGTATATGTACAGAAGTGTTTTCTTCTAAGTTTCTAAATTACTAATATGGTGCATGCAGGAACTTGCGGTGTTATGATTTTATTTGGGTAGAATCTTTGAAATATGAGCAATTCTTATTTGTCTGCATGACCATTTTTCTCTTTCCTTTAGTTCCATCTAATCCTGAGACCCTCACTGTTATGACAGTAGACAATTTACCAATGAAACTTCAAGTGTCATGGGACCCACCAAATGAACCAAATGGACGCATTACGTCTTATACTGTTTATTGCTATAAGTCATGTACTGAATATGAAGCAAATTCAAATTCTGATGGACAGAATTTAATTGAAACAGTGATACCTGGAAATCAGAATGAAACCTTGGTAGAAGGATTGAGGCCATACACAATATATAATTGCTCTGTCACTGCTAATACTTCTGTTGGAGAAGGCAGTTCAAGTATTACTGTATCAGCTAGGACAGATGAATCAAGTAAGGCTAATATTTGTTTTCATTATATCTCGAGTATTTTTATTGTAAAGCTGTCTTGAAAATTGATCTATGTAATATTTTACTCCTCTATAGCACCAGCAGACTCTCCGACAAACTTTCATGTCTCTTTTATCAACTCCACATCAGTTCAGTTGACATGGTCTGAACCACTTGTCCCAAATGGAGTCATTGTTTCCTTTACTCTAGCATACAATCTCTCAGGACAAGCCAATATTTCTACTGGAGAATATTTTGCTGTTATAACTGGCCTAGAAGAGCATACAGTATATGCATTTACTCTATTTGCTTCCACAAGAATAGGCCCAGGCCCGGCTGTAGAGATTTATGTGAGAACAAATGAGTCAAGTAAGTTTACTGCATATAATTGCCTGCAAACACAGGAGAGAATGAGTAGAACAGTGGAACGCCATTATGCACTTCAAGCCTAATGTGTAGCCTAGTTCCCAGTCTCCACTCCCAGATTTTTTTTTTGCATGTAGTTACTACATGCGAAAAAAATCTGGGAGCGGAGACATGAAACGAGGCTATTATAGTGTATAGTATAGATTAATTTTGACAATAAGCTGAAAGTGAAGCCTGCATGTCAGTTAAATAGCCAGGGAGAGGATGCATTGCAGTCATAAAATATACATAGTAAGTGTGAAAGTGACCAGCTACCAACAGCTCAGTTTCTCTGCTCCAACTGTCCTATAACAACTGAGCCATTCAGTGAATATTCTATTCATTGGTTGAATTGGGTGCATTATATAGTGATATAACCTACTCTTGGCCTGTCACTACGCAGGCTTTTTATAGCTACAAAGTTTGTTGCTATGCAATGACCAATGAAAGTGGTATAAGTCAGATAGACTCCACCCACTTGTAGGTTATATGCGCATGCATATCCTCCTCAGGTTTTGGTTAACCTATTCCTGGGTGTAGTTTATCCTATACATATTTCAAACCACCTGCAGGTCCAAGCTCATCCCCACAGAATGTACACAGCATGGTCATTAACAGCACCTCTGTTAAAATTATGTGGGAATCTCCAGTTTTTATTCATCAGAATGGTTTCATTCGTTACTACCACCTTATCATTAAAGATCAGCAGTTCAATACTAGTGATATCAGTGTCAACATAACCGGATCCACATCATACACACAAAGTAATTTAGAAGAATATAACACATACCGCTATGAAGTGGCTGCAGCTACCGATATTGGGTTGGGACCATACAGTGACCAGTTAGTATTCACCACAGCACAGGATGGTAAGTAAGAAAATACTACAATGTATGTTTAGCTTGGTGTGCATAATTCTTCCTTGATACCTGACCAAATGATAGCAAGGAACAAAAGGCATTCTTGCACAGTAGCTAACATTCCTGCTCAACTGGCAAGTATAGGCAATTATAATGGGGTGCATATAAATGAAGGCTACCACACTGTCAAATGTATTAAAATGCGGCAGGTGAGCAGTCATGTAGGTGTAATGTAGTTGCACTTTGTTCTTTTGCTTATTTTTTGTAATGGGACATACATTATCTATTTTGTTGTTATCTATTTCGTTGTGATATAGGGATCAGAGAAGCTTAAACTAACTAATTCACTGCAGCACTGCTGTTTTGAGGGCTGTATGTTGATGCTAGGTATCCAGCGTTACCATAATCGTGCCAAACGACACTTTTAACCTTCTGCACCATGACCTGTACCGAGTTCAAGCTTACTCTATAGTTTGACGCTTCCTAGAAATTTGGCAATTCTTGTTAGCTAGGCCTTGTCCCCTGGCTCTTGTGCGCGTTTCACGTGCCACTGTAGCTTATTAATTGCGCATGGGTAGGGGCCGCTCGAAAGACGGTTGCACTTAACTACCTTTTCTGATGACATTGTTTCAGTGCTGAGTCAATGGTACATAGTATAGATTCGCTATTCTTCCTTCGTTGTCTGAGAACTGGAGCTGTCCTTGCCCATGCAAAAATTTACTCTTCTACCAGGCTTCTACCCTATGCGTTATGCACGTGAGAACATGTACCTGGCCTAGCCTCGTTCCCAGGCCCACGTGCACATTCACTTTAGCTAATTGTGGGCGCCAGGCATAGTATACAATTTTATACTGTCCGCACAGTAGCTATATGGGGAGTCATGTCTCATTCTTAGGTATTTGAGTAGTATCCTACCTGAATGTCAATCTTCATATGATTAAAACCTCTTTGCTACCACATGTGCATAATTTCCAGCAATTATAGTCAAGCAATGATTCATTACATACACATCCTGATCACCCAGTACTCACACCTGGCAGTGTTTCATACACATGCACATACCATTAACACATCCATGCACACACACACACACACACACACACACACTCACACACACAGTACCATCTGCTCCTCCTCAGCAACTCTCTGGTTTTGCTCAAAGTTCAACAGTGGTTCAATTAGAATGGTTACCTCCACCTGCCATTGACATCAATGGAGTCATTCAATATTATATCTTAAAGATGACGGAGAAGGAAACACTACGCTTCTGGACCTTCTTTGCAATTGATTTGGAAATAAATATTGCATCCCTTCATCCATTTTTTAATTATGAATGCCAAGTGTCTGCTCACACCATTGGAACAGGACCATACACTACGCTTGTCACTGTTCAGACAGAAGAGTCAGGTTAGTAACCTACTCGTAACCTATACATATGTATACATATCATTCTCCCTGTGTGACTTTCTTTATCTAGCCTAGCACTACGGGCTCGTTGTACTATTAGCAGTTTGTTACTAAGAGTATTAGGTCTAGAGTCATTTTCCTCAACCATTAAGATTATTATACACATTTTATTCAATAGCTCCCAGCAGCGCACCCATCGACTTCAAAGTTTCTGAGATACTATCAAGGTCACTGACACTGTCTTGGGATCCCCCACCATTTGAAGATATCAATGGACTTATTCGAAGCTACAGCGTCAGAGTAGCAGCTGCTGAAAGCCCAACAGGAGAGCCGTTCTTTTTACGTTACAACACCACACAAGTGACCCTAACAGATCTCCATCCGTTCTATACATATACTTGTGCAGTAGCAGTAGAAACGGTAGCTGTTGGACCGTATACATTTCCCATTACAGTGCAGCTAGCTGAAGAAGGTTGGTGAATTAATTATTATGAAAATGCAATCAATAATGAATTTCAATTCCTTAAACTCAGAAACAAATTCAAGTTGTTGTTAAATTATTCCATTTTAAGTATTTTGTAATTAATTTTTTGTTATCAGGGGGAAACCATACTGCCAAGTGTAAAGTAAACAGACAAGCAGAGATATAGATGTAATACACTGGCTGTGGCTGAAATATTAATTTCTATGCATATGCATGAAACCATAGTGCCAAAACATAACAGAAGCTAATTTGAAGATTAACGTTCAGACAGGTGCATTCTCTCTTTCTGTTTTGTAGATAACTATGGAGATAGCATAGCCCAATGCAGTCTCATGAAATAAAAGTGATATTTCTTTTCAAAACACATAAGAAATGCAAAAAAAATTCGAATACATGCCTAGTCATAAAAAAGAATAGAACCCATAAGAAATAAAGAGAGCTAGGATGAAAAAAATGGTAGGTGTGATGGGGATCAAACATATCTCTGCTTGCCAGTCCATGTCTTCCTCACTGGGTTACTGGAATCTCATCTGTAGGGCAGCTTGCTTGAAAACATCACACACCAGCTACAGAACATCATGTTTTTTTGGTCATATTTTCTCAGAAAGTGGAGAACCCTTTGGTTCATTTTCACCCCAGGATCATAATGTTACATGTTTTTCCCCTCTGTGACCCTCCTTCATACCAAACATTACATTATATTACACCCCCCCCCCCCCCCTTAAGGTTTACACTTGGTAGTGTATTCAACAATCTATATACAGTGCAGCCCCTCTTTAGTGGAAGCCGTTGGCTATTTGTATATGGTGCCCTTCAAGTATGGCTTGTACCACTTGCGACCCTCCGCCTTGATCTCATTTCAGAAATTCAATGTAGTATATTAAAATTACAGACTTTGGTAAGCATCCAGTGCAGCATAGATGGCAGCATTTTAGGTATGTCCATTAGGGCTAATTAGGCCCAACCAGAAGTGCAGAGAAATTGAAAATCTATGGCTGGCTAAGGTTTCTATCTTCACCACTCCATGATACTGCAATGGATAACCATAAGACAAAACTATACAGGACTAAAGCACAGAGACCAGAGAAGGCATAAATGCAAAAAATTTGTCACTCCGTGCATTTACTTCATAGCAAGCAATTATACTCACTTACCTGCTTGCTAAAAATGTCTTCAAAATTATGAAACCGATATTACTGAAAGTACAGTTATACTTGTAGCTCTGTAGGCTGGACATAGAGATTGAAGACTTCTTTATTCTCAGCTCGGGGGTAAAGGTCAGTTTCTGGTTTTATAACTTTGGCTCGTATGTACAGAAGGTAGCCGATAAGTCTCCATTTTTAATGTCGGGAACTGCATAGTGCTTAAAAGTTTCTGTACAACTACATATCAGACCAATAAATGACCTGACAGTCCTGAAATTTACAGTAAGGGATTCTTCACTCGCAGTCACCTTTGACATTACGGCATTGTGCCTTGCTATGGCTACCAGATGAAGTCAGCAAAGTCAGTACCTCCAATTAGGCCCAATTCAACCGTTAACAAGCTATACCCACTCCAGCATTGTACCAGGAATTCTTCTTCCCTATGTTGCTAAAACACACATGAAATCTGGGACCTGAAAACAATTATAATATGCTTACATATTTTTTGCTTCTAAAATATTTGCAGCTCCATCTGGCTCTCCCGTCAATCCCTCCGGTTATGCTATTGATTCTACCACCATCATTATTTCATGGAGTCCTCCACTACCTGAAGAGCAGAATGGGCTCATCAGAAACTATATTATCAATGTGACTGAGTTGGATACAGAAGTCACTTTCAGTTTATATTCTACTAACACTGAAGCAACTCTACCAATGCTGCATCCTTTTTACACTTATGAATTCACCATCACTGCAGTGACAGTTGATCCAGGACCACCAACGTCACCTTTTACCATTCAAACAGAAGAGGATGGTGAGTTACATTAGTTTGCTATAAATAGTGCTTGAATTATGACAAAAATGTAATACTAATTCAGCTCCCAGTGACTTACCTGCGAATGTCAGTGTATCTGGGATAACTGCTGAATCTGTGTCACTTGTGTGGGATCAACTTGAATTGGAGAACCAAAATGGCATCATAGTTGGCTATGTAGTCAATGTGACAGTGGCTGAAACTGGTGAAACATTTCAAGACTATTCTGCCACAAACAGGATAACACTGCATTCTCTGAGGCAATTTACCACTTATACCTTTGCTGTTGCTGCACAAACAAGTGTTAATGTTGGACCATTCAGTATTACTGTAACTAGTCGCACTGCAGAAGCAGGTTAGTTGCATGTAAAGTTGGATATTGCGTTGAATAAATTTGTAAATTTTCCTTTACATTGTTGTTATAGCTCCAAGCAACCCTCCAGAAAACCTTTCAGCAGTCACTCTCAGCTCTACCTCTGTTCGCTTCTCATGGTCCCCTCCACCTTTGGAGAGTCAAAATGGAATTATTAGGGAGTACAGGGTTAATATAACTGAAGCTGAGACAGGAAATATCTTTCTTTTTACTTCTGCTGCCACATCATTAGTTGTGCCATCCTTGCATCCACACTATACCTACCATTGCCAAGTTACTGCACGTACAGTTGCGAGTGGACCATACACTATAGTTCTGACTGTGAAAACTCCAGAGGATGGTAAATTGCACAAAATGATATGCATTACTTGTATAAAATATTTCTTCATATATTATAGCCTTTTCTTTGTTTGTTACCAGTGCCAAGTGGCTATCCCCAGAGTATCACAGCAGAAGTGACATCTTCTCGGTCTGCTATTCTCACTTGGGAACCTCCTTTATCAGCAGAGCAGAATGGAGTAATTGTCAACTATGTAGTTAACATTACTGCGGAGGAGACGGGAGAAAAGTTTCAGCTGTTTTCTGAAACCACCAATATTGCAGTCAGCACTCTTTCACCTTTCACTACCTACTTTTACACGATAGCAGCCACCACCATTGTTGGGAAAGGGCCATACAGTATAGTCTACACATTGCTGACACCAGAGGATGGTTAGTTGTTTTTTTACAAACGACTTATAAGTTTATTTCTTAATCATAAGAAGCAGTATATATGTCAAGTGTTTTAGTTGTTATATTGTGCACTCACGTATTCCTCTTGTATTTACTATATGCAGTACCTACAAGAGCACCACTGAACCCAACTGGAACTGCACAAAGTTCAACATCAATATTGCTTTCATGGGACCCACCATCACTTAGGGAGCAGAATGGAATTATCCAAGAGTATAGAATAAATGTCACTGAGCTGGACACAGGAAGGGCCCTGCAGGAGTTCACTACTACCTCAACTTCAATAACCATTGCCTTCCTACATCCCTTCTACACCTACAAATGGATAGTGACAGCATTTACAGTAGGCATTGGACCATATACTGAAATTTCAAGTATTAAGACCCCTGAAGATGGTATGTCAGAATAAAGTAGTAGCCTCTGTGCTGAAATAAGCGATGCACTTCTATATACCTTTTTTGTTTTTACTCTAGTTCCAGCCAGTGCACCACAAAATCTAGAGGCTTTATCCTTGGGTTCAAGAGAAATACAGCTTGTATGGGATCCTCCCTCTCTTGAAGACTGGAATGGAATCATCACATTCTATACAATTCAAATTACTGTCCTCAACAGTGGAGAAGAGCTTTTTTTCAACTCTACTTCAATTAATTTTACTGTTTCTTCACTCAGCCCTTACACTGAATATCTATGCACTGTTGCTGCCGGTACAAGTGTGGGCATTGGAGCATTTTCAGAAATGATAGTTGTACAGACAGCAGAGGAAGGTGTGTAAGATATTTAAGTTATTGTGTATACTTTGTGATTTACTATATCTATTATGACCACAGGTCCGTCAAGCCATCCACTCAATACGACAGGCATGCCTCTCAACTCCACTCATATTCAGCTGCTATGGCATCCTCCTCCCCAAAGCGAACATGGAGGAGTTATCCAAGAGTATAGGATCAACATAACTGAACACGAGACAGGAAGAATGTTCCAGTTTACATCAGAAGTCACTGAGATCACCATAGGGCCACTCCATCCTTATTACATATATATATGCACCATTGCTGCATTTACAGTTGATGAAGGTCCCTATAGTGACAATGTTATAGTGATTACACATGAGGATGGTAAGTTACATTTTCTAACTTGCCAAGGGTATAGGCTATTTGCAATTTTTTTACTCTACTATTGCATATGGGTTTTGCATGATTAATACCAGTGCATGTGAATCAATGATGAGCACAATCAAATTTCTATTTTATAAGTAACCAGAATTTGTTCATTATTCGTAGCTCCATCTGGTCCTCCAAGAAGCCTCCAAGCTATGGCTACTGATTCCAGCTCCATTTTCTTTAGCTGGGAACCGCCATTACCAGAGCAACAAAATGGCATTATTCAACATTACACTGTCACCATTTCGTCAGTTGAAACTAGTGACACAATTTCAACATCCGCTATGGCTACTAATGTCACCATTTCTGGGCTTAGACCATTCACTTCCTACCAGTGCAGTGTTGTAGCTCACACCATTGCAAGTGGACCAGCTGCAATTATCGGTGCCAGTACACCTGAAGATAGTAAGTTCACATTGACTTACCTGCCATATACAATCCTCCACATCAAGGAGATAAAAGCTCACTTCTGTTAATTTAATTATGATATGTAATTGCAGCTTTCTATTTTCATTATTGCAGTACCAACAGCTCCTCCAGATCAATTGCAGGCAAATCCCAGTGATTCTAGGACACTTGTACTAAGTTGGAACCCACCAGCAACTGAGCACAGAAATGGGATTATCAGAGGATACTCCATCAGGATTTTGGAGGTGGATACAGGAAGAATGATCTCACAAATGAATTCTGATGCAAATACAACCATGACTATAACTGGACTACACCCATTTTACACTTACAGCTCAAGTGTAGCTGCAGAAACTATTGGATTGGGTCCATTCAGTGCTATGTTTTCTGTAAAAATGCCAGAAGATGGTGAGGATATACACTTGCAGTACAGATTATTATCTTATGTGATAAACGTCTGAGACAAGAAAAGAAAGCAGTAGATTGCATGTTGTAATACTCACCTAGAAGATTTATGGATGCCAAACTAAAATATGTAGAGACATTACTCAATAACACGTTTTATAAATATGATAACATAGGTTATAACGGACTCTCCTGCTATTATAACGGACTTTCCTGATATTGCAGCTCCTGCCAGCTCTCCTGTTGGTGTCAACTCTACAGCTATTGAGTCTACCAGCTTTCTTCTCTCCTGGAACAGCCCACCTCCTGAAGATCACAATGGAATCATTCGTCACTACATCGTGAATGTCACAGAAGAGAATACCGGAAGAATGTTCTGGATGTCATCGACCACAACTTACATAATGCTTGTGTCTCTTCACCCATACTATAACTACACTTTAGTAGTTTCTGCAGTGACAATTGAAGAGGGGCCGTATTCAGTGCCAGTTACTGTCATAACTGCACAAGATGGTAAGCAAATTAATACATCTATTGTATGGCATTATGACTACTTAAAAATATGTGGTGGGAATGCAAAATTCTGTACTTTTATAATGTAAGTGGTTCGCATAATAATTCAATACTCAAATGAATAGCAAAATTACTATATTTTTGTATATCTATGCCTGATTGTCGAAGAATATGCTGTGATATGGCAACTCAGGTAATAAAAATTAACTGATTACCTAATGGTCATGAGAAAATCTTGAACAAGTTACCAATTTTCATTTGCTTGTTAGTTGGTTAGTTAGCTTTCATTCATTTCTTGCATCTTTTATCATCTTATATTTCGTTCAGATACACAAATGCAAATAAGTGTTATATACTTTTGCTTTACATACAGTACCTTCAATGCCTCCACAAAACTTTGAGGCAGTACCTGAAAGCTCTACCTCCATGACAATGACATGGACTCCTCCTGCAATAGAGAACCAGAATGGAATTATCACTGGCTATGTCATCAACATAACTGCCATGAACATACTAGAAACGTTTCAGCTACTTGTGGCAAGCAACACACTGTATATTGACTCACTAGTACCTTTCACGACATATGTGTGCATTATTGCTGCACACACAAGTGTTGGACTGGGACCATATAGTACAGCTGTCTTTGTTACAACCGATGAAGATGGTACGGACTGTATAACAGACATAAGGGTTTATTCCTGAATAGCTATTAGTAATAACTGGTGAGATCTCTTATCAGAAAAAAATGTATAGTTAGCATAATTACAATTACAGCATATCCAATATTCAATTGAACAGCACACGTTTACATAATGCCTTCATATGTATATTAGTACACTATCAATCTTGAATGATGTCGAAGATCGTATACCTACCAACTTTCAAAAACTTTTCTCGCCTTCTATAGCCCCATCTGCACCACCAGAGGGCTTGAGGCACACACAGATATCAACAAAAGCTGTAGTACTTCAGTGGAATCCACCACCTTCCGGCCAGCAAAATGGGCATATAAGACATTACATCATTTCAGTGACTGAGCTGGATACAGGACTAAATTTTTCCATTACTGCACTAATGGAGACAGGCTACTCTGTTGGTAGCTTACATCCATTCTATACCTACAATATTTCTGTATCAGCTGTTACAGTTGCAGCTGGGCCCTACACTGAGCCATATACAATCAGGACACAAGAAGATAGTAAGTTTTTATGCTCATTTTTAATCAGTGTCACTGACTTCAATATACCTCATGTCTTTCAGCTCCCAGTGCCCCACCGCAAAGCTTGGAATCTAATTTAGTTAACTCAAGAGCCCTCTCCCTGACTTGGAGTCCTCCACCTCCAGAAGATCAAAATGGAATCATCAGAAACTACCTCGTAAACATCTCTGTTGTTGAGAGTGGAGAGCACTTCTATCAACTAACATCAAATGCCACTGTTTTGGTGGTTGATGAGCTTCACCCCTACTATACATATAGCTGCATTGTTGCTGCCCTCACAGTTGGTACAGGGCCATTCACTGAAGTCACTACTGTGCAGTTGCCAGAGGATGGTATGCCCAATAATATTGATATTAAATGAAATTGTTAGTTAAGCAGTATTACAATAATTCCGACACAGCTCCTACTGCACCACCTCAAAATACAGCAGGAGAGGTCCTTAGCTCTGCAACTATTTCTATAACTTGGGAAGCTCCCCCACCTGAAGAACAGAATGGCATAATCCAGCAGTACATTATCCATCTATTGGAAATTCCCACAAATATGAACTTTACTTACCAGCAAGAAGGACAGCATAGAGTGTTGGTAATAGATTCCCTTCACCCTGATTATGACTATGAGTGTTCTGTAGCTGCAGAAACTATTGTGGGGCGTGGTCCATTCAGTGACCCCTTTATCATTACTACACATGAAGATGGTAAGTTACAACAATTGCAGCAGTGCAGTAGATCTAGCAGTAACACCAAGCTAAGAATTACTTCTTGTTCAACAGCTCCGACTGGAAGTCCCCAGAATGTTCAGGCTACTGCTGTTGATTCCAGAAACATTACCTTGACATGGGAACCACCACCTCCCGATATGCACAATGGAGAAATTCAGTATTATTTGATTGTTATGATAGTTACTGAAAGTGGGGAACAATTTCAACTGACATCAGAAGTGACTGCTCTGACAATTGATGATCTACATCCTTTCTATAATTATATTATTCTCATTTCGGCTGTGACTACAGACACTGGACCGTATAGCTTTCCAGTTCATATAACTACTCCAGCAGATAGTAAGTCCACAAAACAGATGTTTTTGGCTTGCATTATTTAACTACACATTTTTTCTTTAATAATTTTATCTTTTCTAACTCATCATTTGTAGCACCATCTGGACCTCCTACTGATGTCAATGTAACTACCCTTTCTTCAACATCACTACTGGTTACCTGGCAACCTCCAGAACCACTTGAGCGAAATGGCATTATTACTGCATACCATATTCATGTAACAACTTTTGGGGAGGAAGCATCAAGTACTTACATGGTGTCTGGAAATACACTTTCACTTCGGCTTGAAGGTAATTATGCAGTATTCTTTCATCCAATGGGAGTGATGAGACAAGCAAATAATGGTTTTGGTATATTCACCTAGTTAGTATGGATCAAATTGTTGTAATTGGGCATATCAAGCTGGCTTGGCCAGTTTTATGCACTCCTACTGAGATCTAGTAATAATTAGTATTGTAGAGTTTCTTTATGTGCAAATCCATCTTCACTAGTTTATAATTTGAATATGCAGGTCTTCAAAAGTTCACAGAATATATCATCAAGATCTCTGCTGCAACAAGTATTGGCACTGGACCTAATTCCACAGCAGTTACTTTAACAACACTAGAAGATGGTACGTCATTGTAGTTATGTCCCTGTATGACAAGAAGATAAAATTGAAACAAACCATCTTAATGTGTGTTAGTCTGCTATGCATAAGGTATCATGGGAAAATTTTGAACTGTACATTTTACCTACAAGCCAAAATTATAGGTATAGGGTGCACACATGTTTGGCCAGATCATTTGTAGGGAGTCTGTGGTGGTAGAATTGATGCACTGGCATCACCTAATATGCATGGACACTGAGTCTAGTAGGACACAGAAAGTGACTCCTGCTGCTAGTGTTGCTAGTGGCAGGCAGGTAGGTAAGTAGGTAGTTTTTGTTCATATCTTGAGCTATGGAATGTTTTAAAGCTTTTACTGAGCCCACATACACAATGTAAATAAATGCATATTTTTGATTTAAATGCAGTACCTTCAACACCTCCACAAAACTTTGAGGCAGTGCCTGAAAGTTCTACCTCCATGACAATGACATGGACTCCTCCTGCAATAGAGAACCAGAATGGAATTATCACTGGCTATGTCATCAACATAACTGCCATGAACGCACAAGAAACATTTCAGCTATTTGTGGCGAACAACACACTGTACATACATGTAGACTCACTAGTGCCTTTCACGACATATGTGTGTGTTATTGCTGCACACACAAGTGTTGGACTGGGTCCATATAGTACAGCTGTCTTTGTTACAACCCATGAAGATGGTACGGACTGTATAATAGACATAAGTTTTATTCCTAAATAGCTATTAGTAAAAGCTGAGGATACTTCTTATCTAGAAAAATGATTATAGCATGTACAATATTCAATGAATAGTACAGTTTTTACACGATGCCTTCACATGTACAGTAGTATGCTGTCAATCTCGAATGTAGTTTAAATAGTACACCAAAGTTTTGCCAACTATTGAAACTTTTTCTCACTTTAAATAGCCCCATCTGCACCACCAGAGGGCTTGAGGCACACAGAAATATCCGCAAGAGCTGTAGTACTTCAGTGGAATCCACCACCTTCCGGCCAGCAAAATGGGCATATAAGACATTACATCATTTCAGTGACTGAGCTGGATACAGGACTAAATTTTTCCATTACTGCACTAATGGAGACAGGCTACTCTGTTGGTAGCCTACATCCATTCTATACCTACAATATTTCTGTATCAGCTGTTACAGTTGCAGCTGGCCCCTACACTGAGCCATATACAATCAGGACACTTGAAGATAGTAAGTTTTTATGCTCATTCCCAATCGGTGTCACTGACTTCAATATACCTCATGTCTTTCAGCTCCCAGTGCCCCACCGCAAAACTTGGAAGCTAGTTTTGTTAACTCAAGAGCCCTTTCACTGACTTGGAGCCCTCCACCTCCAGAAGATCAAAATGGAATCATCAGAAACTACCTCGTAAACATCTCTGTTGTTGAGAGCGGAGAGCACTTCTATCAACTAACATCAAATGCCACTGTTTTGGTGGTTGATGAGCTTCATCCCTACTACACATATGGTTGCATTGTTGCTGCACTCACTGTTGGCACAGGGCCATTCACTGAAGCCTCTATAGTGCAGTTGCCAGAGGATGGTACGTTCAATGACATTACAGTGTTCATGAATGAAATTGTTAGTTAAGTACTACTACAATACTTCCGACACAGTTCCTACTGCACCACCTCAAAATACAGCAGGAGACGTCCTTAACTCTACAACTATTTCTGTATCTTGGGAAGCTCCCCCACCTGAAGAACAGAATGGCATAATCCAGCAATACATTATTCATCTTTTAGAAATCCCAACAAATATGAACTTTACTTACCAGCAAGAAGGACAGCATAGAGAGTTAGTGATAGATTCACTTCACCCTGATTATGACTATGAGTGTTCTGTAGCTGCAGAAACTATCATGGGGCGTGGTCCATTCAGTAATCCCTTTATCATTACTACACATGAAGATGGTAAGTTAAGTGTATTATCGTTTTTAGTTTCATTGACCATTAAGATGTTACAAACACGTTTCATTCAATAGCTCCCAGCAGCACACCCACCAACTTCAAAGTTTCTGAGGTATTATCAAGGTCACTGATACTGTCTTGGGACCCCCCACCATTTGAAGATATCAATGGACTTATTCGTAGCTACAGCGTCAGAGTAGCAGCTGTTGAAAGCCCAACTGGAGAGCCGTTCTTTTTACGTTACAACACCACACAAGTGACCCTAACAGATCTCCATCCGTTCTACACATACTCTTGTGTAGTGGCAGCAGAAACGGTAGCTGTTGGACCGTATACATTTCCCATTACAGTGCAGCTAGCTGAAGAAGGTTAGTGAAATGATTATGAGATATATCAAGACGATGCTGTTGCAAGCTATACTAAATTTAAGTTAGAAATTATTATTTTCAATGATACCGGGTCGTTTTTAAATTACTCCATTATTTGGTTACTGTTTGTATTCTGCAATTCATATACAGTAGAGTCCCTCTTTAGTAGACACCAATGGAACCTAGCTTTCTGTCCTTATACAGGGAGGTGTGCTTAATTATCCTAGCAATTCTTATACTATTGAAATAAATGGACCTATATAGGAGAAAGCAGGCTTTAGTATGTGACCATTATATAGCACAGATGTTCGCATCTCAGGTGTATCTGTTAACAGGGATTTTTCACTGTATATACAGGGACCACTCTAGTATTGTACCAGAAACTCCTCTCCCCTATGTTGCTAAAGCACACATAAAATCTGGGGCATGAATCACTTACACATTTCTTGCCTATTAAAATATACTTGCAGCTCCATCTGGCTCTCCCGTCAATCCCTCTGGTTATGCTCTTGATTCTACCACCATCATTATTTCATGGAGTCCTCCACTACCTGAAGAACAGAATGGGCTCATCAGAAACTATATTATCAACGTGACTGAGTTGGATACAGAAGACACTTTCAGTTTCCATTCTACTAATACTGAAGCAACTCTACCAATGCTGCATCCTTTTTACACTTATGAATTCACCATCACTGCAGTGACAGTTGATCCAGGACCGCCAACGATACCTTTTACCATTCAAACAGAAGAGGATGGTGAGTTGCATTAGTTTGCTTTATAGCACTTGAGTTATGCCTACATGGTGTTTATTTAATTCAGCTCCCAGTGACTCCCCTGCAAATGTCAGTGTATCTGGGATAACTGCTGAGTCTGTGTCACTTGTGTGGAATCAACTTGAATTTGAGAACCAAAATGGCATCATAGTTGGCTATGTAGTCAATGTGACAGTGGCTGAAACTGGCGAGACATTTCAAGACTATTCTGCCACAAACAGGATAACACTGCATTCTCTGAGCCCATTTACCACTTATACCTTTGCTGTTGCTGCACAAACAAGTGTTAATGTTGGACCATTCAGTATTACTGTAACTAGTCGCACTGCAGAAGCAGGTTAGTTGCATGTAAAGGATATTGCGTTGAATAAATTTGTAACTTTTCCTTTACACTGTTGTTATAGCTCCAAGCAACTCTCCAGAAAACTTTTCAGCAGTCACTCTCAGCTCTACCTCTATTCATTTCTCATGGTCCCCTCCACCTTTGGAGAGTCAAAATGGAATTATTAGGGAGTACAGGATTAATATAACTGAAGCTGAGACAGGAAATATCTTTATTTTTACTACTGCTGCCACATCATTAGTTGTGCCATCCTTGCATCCACACTATAGCTACTATTGTCAAGTTAATGCACGTACAGTTGCTAGTGGACCATATAGTACAGTTCTGATTGTGAAAACTCCAGAGGATGGTAAATGATATGCATTACTTGTATAAAATATTTTTATATATCAGCTTTCTTTTTGTTTGTTACCAGTACCAAGTGGCTATCCCCAGAGTATCACAGCAGAAGTGACATCTTCTCGGTCTGCTATTCTCACTTGGGAACCTCCTTTATCAGCAGAGCAGAACGGAGTAATTGTCAACTATGTAGTTAACATTACAGTGGAGGAGACGGGAGACATGTTTCAGCTCTTTTCTGCCACAAACAGGATAACACTGCATTCTCTGAGCCCATTTACCACTTATACCTTTGCTGTTGCTGCACAAACAAGTGTTAATGTTGGACCATTCAGTATTACTGTAACTAGTCGCACTGCAGAAGCAGGTTAGTTGCATGTAAAGGATATTGCGTTGAATAAATTTGTAACTTTTCCTTTACACTGTTGTTATAGCTCCAAGCAACTCTCCAGAAAACTTTTCAGCAGTCACTCTCAGCTCTACCTCTATTCATTTCTCATGGTCCCCTCCACCTTTGGAGAGTCAAAATGGAATTATTAGGGAGTACAGGATTAATATAACTGAAGCTGAGACAGGAAATATCTTTATTTTTACTACTGCTGCCACATCATTAGTTGTGCCATCCTTGCATCCACACTATAGCTACTATTGTCAAGTTAATGCACGTACAGTTGCTAGTGGACCATATAGTACAGTTCTGATTGTGAAAACTCCAGAGGATGGTAAATGATATGCATTCCTTGTATAAAATATTTTTATATATCAGCTTTCTTTTTGTTTGTTACCAGTGCCAAGTGGCTATCCCCAGAGTATCTAGAGGCTATAACCTTGGGCTCGAGGGAAGTACAGCTTGTGTGGGATCCTCCCCCTCATGAAGACTGGAATGGAATCATCAAATTCTACACAATTCAGTTAACATTACAGTGGAGGAGACGGGAGACATGTTTCAGCTGTTTTCTGAAACCACCAATATTGCAGTCAGCACTCTTTCACCTTTCACTACCTACTTTTGCACTGTTGCTGCCAGTACAAGTGTGGGCATTGGAGCATTTGCAGAAATGATAGTTGTACAAACAGCAGAGGAAGGTATGTAAGATATTTAAGTTATTGTGTATACTTTGTGATTTACTATATCTATTTTGATCACAGGTCCGTCAAGCCATCCACTCAATACGACAGGCATGCCTCACAACTCCACTCAGTATTCAGCTTTCTATGGCATCCTCCATCACTTAAGCGAACATGGATGGAGTTATCCGAGAGTATAGAATCAACATGTCACTGAGCTGGACACAGGAAGGCCCCTGCAGGAGTTCACTACTACCTCAACTTCAATATACATATGCACTATTGCTGCATTTACAGTTGATGAAGGTCCCTATAGTGACAATGTTGTAGTGATTACACATGAAGATGGTGAGTTACATTTTTTGCCTTGTCATGGTTATAGGCAATTTGCAATTCTTTTTACTCTAGTATTGCTTATTTCATTTGGGTTTTGCATGATTAATGGCAATGTATGTAAATCAATGATGATTACAATTAGATTTTCTATTTTATATGTAACCAGAATTAATTTGTTATTCGTAGCTCCATCTGGTCCTCCAAGAAGCCTCCAAGGCATGGCTACTGATTCCAGGTCCATTTCGGCTTGTGTGGGATCCTCCCCCTCATGAAGACTGGAATGGAATCATCAAATTCTACACAATTCAAATTACTGTCCTCAACAGTGGAGTAGAGCTTTTTTTCAACTCTACTTTAAACAATTTTACTGTTTCTTCACTCAGCCCTTACACTGAATATCTATGCACTGTTGCTGCCAGTACAAGTGTGGGCATTGGAGCATTTGCAGAAATGATAGTTGTACAAACAGCAGAGGAAGGTATGTAAGATATTTAAGTTATTGTGTATACTTTGTGATTTACTATATCTATTTTGATCACAGCTCCTCCAGATCAATTGCAGGCAAGTTCCAGTGATTCTAGGACACTCACATTCACTAAGTTGGAACCCACTGGCAACTGAGCACAGAAATGGAGGAGTTATCCGAGAGTATAGAATCAACATAACTGAACACAATACAGGAAGAATGTTCCAGTTTATATCAGAAATCACTGAGATCACCATAGGGCCACTCCATCCTTATTACATATACATATGCACTATTGCTGCTATTACAGTTGATGAAGGTCCCTATAGTGACAATGTTGTAGTGATTACACATGAAGATGGTAAGTTACATTTTTGGCCTTGTCATGGTTATAGGCAATTTGCAATTCTTTTTACTCTAGTATTGCTTATTTCATTTGGGTTTTGCATGATTAATGGCAATGTATGTAAATCAATGATGATTACAATTAGATTTTCTATTTTATATGTAACCAGAATTAATTTGTTATTCGTAGCTCCATCTGGTCCTCCAAGAAGCCTCCAAGCTATGGCTGCTGATTCCAGGTCCATTTTCTTAAGCTGGGAACCACCACTACCAGAGCAGCAAAATGGCATTATTCAACATTACACTGTCACCATTTCATCAGTTGAAACTGGTGACACAATTTCAACATCCACTATGGCTACCAATGTCACCATTTCTGCACTCAGACCATTCACTTCCTACCAGTGCAGTGTTGTAGCTCACACCATTGCTATGCACAATTCAGCCCCGCCTCGTAACCGAAGGCGAGAACTCGCTCCCTCGTTTTGACTTCAAGTCTGACGAAGAAGTGCGGCAAGTACAGAAAAGTGCTCCACATCAAGAAGATAAAAGCTCACTTTTGTTTATTGTAACTGCATTCATTGCTGCATCGTCATCTTCATCATCTTCATCTGTTATCACTCCGTCAACTTCTTCATCTGTACCACCGACCTTTAATTTTACTGGTTGTTCATCTGTGACAATTAACTTTTGCACCAAGAACTAAACATGCGTGTATTTATGTGCAAGTTATCATACACTTTAATTTTGCCCATGCAGGCATGCTTATATATCAGGATTGTACTGCTTCTGTCACTATGACTATATTACTGCTGTTTGAATTAACACCTGGATTTGGTCCATTCAGCGCTATGTTTTCTGTAAAAATGCCAGAGGATGGTGAGGACTTGTATACACTTACAGTACAGATATGTGATAAGAGTCTGAGAGGGCATACAAGAAAATGGAGCAGTAGATTGTATGTTATATTACTCACCTAGAAGATTTATGAATGCCAAACTAAAAATACATAGATGCATTACTAAATAACTCACATTATAAATGTGATGACATACGTTATAACGGACTCTACTGCTATTGCAGCTCCTGCCAGCTCTCCCGTTGGTGTCAACTCTACAAATATTGAATCTACCAGCTTTCTTCTCTCCTGGAACAACCCACCTCCTGAAGATCACAATGGCATCATTCGTCACTACATCATGAACATCACAGAAGAGAATACTGGAAGAATGTTCCAGACGGCATCGACCACAACTTACATAATGCTTGTGTTTCTTCACCCATACTATAACTACACTTTAGTAGTTTCTGCAGTGACAGTTGAAGAGGGACCATATTCAGTGCCTGTTACTATCATAACTGCACAAGATGGTAAGCAAATTAATACAGCTATGGTATGGCATTATCATATGTGGTGGGAATGCAAAATTCTGTACTGTTATAATGTAAGTGGTGTGCATAATAATTCAATACTCAAATTAATAGCAAAATTACTAAGCACATTAATATTTTTGTATATTTATGCCTGATTTTTGAAGAATATGCTGAGATATGGCAGCTCAGTTGATAAAATATTAACTGCTTACCTAATGATCATGAGAAAATCATGAACAAGTCACCAATTTTCATTTGCTAGTTAGTTAGTTAGCTTTTGTTCATTCCTTGCATCTTTTATCATCTTTTATTTTGTTCAGATACACAAATGCAAAATAAGTGTTATACACTTTTGCCTTATATACAGTACCTTCAGCGCCTCCACAAAACTTTGAGGCAGTACCTGAAAGCTCTACTTCCATGACAATGACATGGACTCCTCCTGCAATAGAGAACCAGAATGGAGTTATCACTGGCTATGTCATCAACATAACTGTCACGAACACACTAGAAACATTTCAGCTATTTGTGGCAGGCAACACACTGTACATACATGTAGACTCACTTGTGCCTTTCACGACATATGTGTGTGTTATTGCTGCACACACAAGTGTTGGACTGGGACCATATAGTACAGCACTCATAGTTACAACCCATGAAGATGGTACGGACTGTATATCAGACATAAGATTTATTTCTGAATATCTTTTAGTAATAATCAATGAGATTTTTATCAGGAAAATGTATATTCAGCACAATTATAATTCCAAATTATACCATATCCAATAGTCAATACACTTATTACATAATGACTTCTTGTGTATATTAGTATATTGTCAATCTAGAATGTTGTTGTTGAATGGTGTACCAAAGTTTGACCAACTTGAAAATTTTCTCACCTTTTATAGCCCCATCTGCACCACCAGAGGGCTTGAGGCACACAGAGATATCAGCAAGAGCTGTAGTACTTCAGTGGAATCCACCACCTTCCGGCCAGCAAAATGGGCATATAAGACATTACATCATTTCAGTGACTGAGTTGGATACAGGACTAAGTTTTTCCATTACTGCACTAATGGAGACAGGCTACTCTGTTGGCAGCTTACATCCATTCTATACCTACAATATTTCTGTATCAGCTGTTACAGTTGCAGCTGGCCCCTACACTGAGCCATACACAATCAGGACACTTGAAGATAGTAAGTTTTTATGCTCATTCCCAATCGGTGTCACTGACTTCAATATACCTCATGTCTTTCAGCTCCCAGTGCCCCACCGCAAAACTTGGAAGCTAGTTCTGTTAACTCGAGAGCCCTCTCCCTGACTTGGAGCGCTCCACCTCCAGAAGATCAAAATGGAATCATCAAAAACTACCTTGTAAACATCTCTGTTGTTGAGAGTGGAGAGCACTTTCATCAACTAACATCAAATGCCACTGTTTTGGTGGTTAATGGGCTTCATCCCTACTACACATATAGTTGCATTGTTGCTGTCCTCACAGTTGGTACAGGGCCATTCACTGGAGCCTCTGTAGTGCAGTTGCCAGAGGACGGTATGTTCATTGGCATTACAGTGTTCATGAATGAAACTATTAGTTAAGTACTACTACAATACTTCCGACACAGTTCCTACTGCACCACCTCAAAATACAGCAGGAGACATCCTTAACTCTACAACTATTTCTATATCTTGGGAAGCTCCCCCACCCGAAGAACAGAATGGCATAATCCAGCAATACATTATTCATATATTAGAAATCCCAACGAATATGAACTTTACTTACCAGCAAGAAACAGAGCATAGAGTGTTGGTAATAGATTCACTTCACCCTGATTATGGCTATGAGTGTTCTGTAGCTGCAGAAACTATTGTGGGGTGTGGTCCATTCAGTGATCCCTTTATCATTACTACACATGAAGATGGTAAGTTTTACGATGTAACTTGTTACATAGTGTATTATAATTTGTAGTTTCAGCAACCATTAAGATGTTACAAACATATTTCATTCAATAGCTCCCAGCAGTACACCCACCAACTTCAAAGTTTCTGAGATATTATCAAGGTCACTGACACTGTCTTGGGATCCCCCATCATTTGAAGATATCAATGGACTTATTCGTAGCTACAGCGTCAGAGTAGCAGCTGCTGAAAGCCCAACAGGAGAGCCGTTCTTTTTACGTTACAACACCACACAAGTGACCCTAACAGATCTCCATCCGTTCTACACATACTCTTGTGCAGTGGCAGCAGAAACGGTAGCTGTTGGACCGTATACATTTCCCATTACAGTGCAGCTATCTGAAGAAGGTTGGTGGAATGATTATGAGATATATCAAGACGATGCTGTTGCAAGCTATACTAAATTTAAGTTAGAAGCAAATTTCATTATTATTTTCAATGATACCGGGTCGTTTTTAAATTACTCCATTATTTGGTTACTGTTTGTATTCTGCAATTCATATACAGTAGAGTCCCTCTTTAGTAGACACCAATGGAACCTAGCTTTCTGTCCTTATACAGGAAGGTGTACTTAATTATCCTAGCAATTCTTATACTATTGAAAGGACCTATATGGGAGAAAGCAGGCTTTAGTATGTGACCATTATATAGCACATATATTCGCATCTCAGGTGTGTCTGTTAACAGGGATTTCACTATATATCAAGGGACCACTCTAGCATTGTGCCTGAAACTCCTCTCCCCTATGTTGCTAAAACACTCATAAAATCTGGGGCATGAATGACTTACACATTTCTTGCCTATTAAAATATACTTGCAGCTCCATCTGGCTCTCCTATCAATCCCTCTGGTTATGCTCTTGATTCTACCACCATCATTATTTCATGGAGTCCTCCACTACCTGAAGAATGGAATGGACTCCTCAGGCACTATATTATCAATATGACTGAGTTGGATACAGAAAACACTTTCAGTTTATATTCTACTAACACTGAAGCAACTCTATCAATGCTGCATCCCTTTTACACTTATGAATTCACCATCACTGCAGTGACAGTTGATCCAGGACCACCAACGATACCTTTTACCATTCAAACAGAAGAGGATGGTGAGTTACATTAGTTTGCTATATAGTGCTTGAATTATGACTAAAATTTAATACTAATTCAGCTCCCAGTGACTCCCCTGCAAATGTCAGTGTATCTGGGATAACTGCTGAATCTGTGTCACTTGTGTGGGATCAACTTGAATTTGAGAACCAAAATGGCATCATAGTTGGCTATGTAGTGAATGTGACAGTAGCTGAAACTGGCGAGACATTTCAAGACTATTCTGCCACAAACAGGATAACACTGCATTCTCTGAGACCATTTACCACTTATGCCTTTGCTGTTGCTGCACAAACAAGTGTTAATGTTGGACCATTCAGTATTACTGTAACTAGTCGCACTGCAGAAGCAGGTTAGTTGCTTGTAAAGTTGGATATTGCGTTGAATAAATTTGTAACTTTTCCTTTACATCGTTGTTATAGCTCCAAGCAACCCTCCAGAAAACCTTTCAGCAGTCACACTCAGCTCTACCTCTGTTCGCTTCTCATGGTCCCCTCCACCTTTGGACAGTCAAAATGGAATCATTAGGGAGTACAGGGTTAATATAACTGAAGCTGAGACAGGAAATATCTTTCTTTTTATTACTGCTGCCACATCATTAGTTGTGCCATCCTTGCATTCACACTATACCTACCATTGCCAAGTTAATGCACAAACAGTTGCTAGCGGACCATATAGTACAGTTCTGATTGTAAAAACTCCAGAGGATGGTAAGTTATACAAATAGCATGCATTACTTGTATAGAATATTTTATATTAGCTTTCATTTTGTTTGTTACCAGTGCCAAGTGGCTATCCCCAGAATATCACAGCAGAAGTGACATCTTCTCGGTCTGCTATTCTCACTTGGGAACCTCTTTTATCAGCAGAGCAGAATGGAGTAATTGTCAACTATGTAGTTAACATTACTGCGGAGGAGACGGGAGAAATGTTTCAATTGTTTTCAGAAACTCTCAACATTAGTGTCAGCACTCTTTCACCTTTCACTACCTACTTTTACACGATAGCAGCCACTACCAGTGTTGGGCAAGGGCCATACAGTATAGTCTACACACTGCTGACACCAGAGGATGGTTAGTCATTTATTGCCACAAACGACTCATAGGTTTATTTCTTAGTTATAACAAACAGTATATATGTCAAGTGTTTTATTGTGCACTCAAGTGTTTCTCTTGTATTTACTATAATTATGCAGTACCTACAAGTGCACCACTAAACCCAACTGGAATTGTGCAAAGTTCAACATCAATATTACTTTCATGGGACCCACCATCACTTAGGGAGCAGAATGGAATTATCCGAGAGTATAGAATAAATGTCACTGAGCTGGACACAGGAAGGGCCCTGCAGGAATTCACTACTACCTCAACTTCAATAACCATTGCCTTCCTACATCCCTTCTACACCTACGAATGGATGGTGTCAGCATTTACAGTAGGCATTGGACCATACACTGAATCTTCAAGTATTAAGACCCCTGAAGATGGTATGTCAGAATAAAGTAGTAGCCTCTGTATTGAAATAAGCAATGCACTTCTGTATACCTTTTTTATTTTTACTCTAGTTCCAGCCAGTGCACCACAAAATCTAGAGGCTACAACCTTGGACTCGAGGGAAGTACAGCTTGTATGGGATCCTCCCTCTCTTGAAGACTGGAATGGAATCATCACATTCTATACAATTCAAATTACTGTCCTCAACAGTGGAGAAGAGCTTTTTTTCAACTCTACTTCAATCAATTTTACTGTTTCTTCACTCAGCCCTTACACTGAATATCTATGCACTGTTGCTGCTGGTACAAGTGTGGGCATTGGAGCATTTGCAGAATTAATAGTTGTACAAACAGCAGAGGAAGGTGTGTAAGGTATTTAAGTTATTGTGTATGCTTTGTGATTTACTATATGTATTATGACCACAGGTCCGTCAAGCCATCCACTCAATACGACAGGCATGCCTCTCAACTCTACTCACATTCAGCTGCTATGGCATCCTCCTCCCCAAAGCGAACATGGAGGAGTTATCCAAGAGTATAGGATCAACATAACTGAACACGAGACAGGAAGAATGTTCCAATTTACATCAGAAGTCTCTGAGATTACCATAGGACCACTTCATCCTTATTACATATACATATGCACCATTGCTGCATTTACAGTTGATGAAGGTCCCTATAGTGAAAATGTTGTAGTGATTACACATGAGGATGGTAAGTTACATTTTCTACCTTGTCAAGATTATAGGCAATTTGCAATTATATTTACTCTAGTATTACTTATGATTAATAGCAATGTATGTAAATCATTGATGACTACAATTAGATTTCTATTTTATATGTAACCAGAATTAATTTGTTATTCGTAGCTCCATCTGGTCCTCCAAGAAGCCTCCAAGCTATGGCTGCTGATTCCAGGTCCATTTTCTTAAGCTGGGAACCGCCACTACCAGAACAACAAAATGGCATTATTCAACATTACACTGTCACCATTTCATCAATTGAAACTGGTGACACAATTTCAACATCTTCTATGGCTACTAATGTTACCATTTCTGGGCTTAGACCATTCACTTCCTATCAGTGCAGTGTTGTAGCTCACACCATTGCTAGTGGACCAGCTGCAATTATCGGTGCCAGTACACCTGAAGATAGTAAGTTCACATTGACTTACCTGCCATATACAATCCTCCACATTAAGAAGATAAAAGCTCACTTCTGTTTATTTAATTATAGTAACTGCAGCTTTCTATTTTAATTATTGCAGTACCAACAGCTCCTCCAGATCAATTGCAGGCAAGTTCCAGTGATTCTAGGACACTGGTACTAAGTTGGAACCCACTAGCAACTGAACACAAAAATGGGATTATCAGAGGATACTCCATCAGAATTTTGGAGGTGGATACTGGAAGAATGTTCTCACAAATGAGTTCTGATGCAAATACAACCATGACTATAGCTGGACTACACCCATTTTACACTTACAGTTGTAGTGTAGCTGCAGAAACTATTGGATTGGGTCCATTCAGTGCTGTGTTTTCTGTAAAAATGCCAGAGGATGGTGAGGACTTGTATACACTTACAGTACAGATATGTGATAAGAGTCTGAGAGGGCATACAAGAAAATTGAGCAGTAGATTGTATGTCATATTACTCACCTATAAGATTTATGGATGCCAAACTAAAAATATGTAGAGGCATTACTAAATAACTCACATTATAAATACGATGACATAAGTTATAACAGACTCTACTGCTATTGCAGCTCCTGCCAGCTCTCCCGTTGGAGTCAACTCTACAAATATTGAGTCTACCAGCTTTCTTCTCTCCTGGAACAACCCACCACCTGAAGATCACAATGGCATCATTCGTCACTACATCGTGAACATCACAGAAGAGAATACTGGAAGAATGTTCCAGACAGCATCGACCACAACTTACATAATGCTTGTGTTTCTTCACCCATACTATAACTACACTTTTGTAGTTTCTGCAGTGACAGTTGAAGAGGGACCATATTCGGTGCCTGTTACTGTCATAACTGCACAAGATGGTAAGCAAATTAATACAGCCATGATATGGCATTATCACTACTTACAGATACGTGGTGGGAATGCAAAATTTTGTACTCTTATAATGTAAGTGGTGAACATAATAATTCAATACTCAAATTAATAGCAAAATTACTAAGCACATTTATATTTTTGTAAACTTATGCCTGATTTTTGTAGAATATTCTGTGACATGGCAGCTCAGTTGATAAAATATTAACTGCTTACCTAATGATCATGAGAAAATCGTGAAAAGTCACCAATTTTCATTTGCTAGTTAGTTAGTTTTTGTTCATTCCTTGCATCTTTTATCATTTTTTATTTTGTTGAGATACACAAATACAAAAATATACTTTTGCCTTATATACAGTACCTTCAACGCCTCCACAAACCTTTGAGGCAGTACCTGAAAGCTCTACTTCTATGACAATGACATGGACTCCTCCTGCAATAGAGAACCAGAATGGAGTTATCACTGGCTATGTCATCAACATAACTGTCACGAACACACAAGAAACATTTCAACTACTTGTGGCAGGCAACACACTGTACATACATGTAGACTCACTAGTGCCTTTCACGACATATGTGTGCGTTATTGCTGCACACACAAGTGTTGGAATGGGACCGTATAGTACAGCACTCATAGTTACAACCCATGAAGATGGTACGGACTGTATAACAGACATAAGGTTTATTTCTGCATATCTTTTAGTAAGAGCCAATGAGATTCTTATCAGGAAAATGTATATTTAGCACAATTACAATTCCAAATTATAGCATATCCAATAGTCAGTACACTTATTACATAATGCCTTCTTGTGTATATTAGTATATTGTCAATCTAGAATGTTGTTGGAAATGGTGTACCAAAGTTTGACCAACTTCTCACCTTATATAGCCCCATCTGCACCACCAGAGGGCTTGAGGCACACAGAGATATCAGCCAGAGCTGTAGTATTTCAGTGGAATCCACCACCTTCTGGCCAGCAAAATGGGCATATAAGACATTACATCATTTCAATGACTGAGCTGGATACAGGACTAAATTTGTCCATTAATGTACTAATGGAGACAGGCTACTCTGTTGGCAGCCTACATCCATTCTATACCTACAATATTTCTGTATCAGCTGTTACAGTTGCAGCTGGACCCTACACTGAGCCATATACAATCAGGACACAAGAAGATGGTAAGTTTTTATGCTCATTTTTAATCAGTGTCACTGACTTCAATATATCTCATGTCTTTCAGTTCCCAGTGCTCCACCACAAAATTTGGAATCTAATTCAGTTAATTCAAGAGCCCTCATCCTGACTTGGAGTCCTCCACCTCCAGAAGATCGAAATGGAATCATCAGAAAGTACCTCATAAACATCTCTGCTGTTGAGAGTGGAGAGCACTTCTATCAATTGACATCAAATACCACTGCCGTAGTGGTTGATGGGCTTCATCCCTACTATACATATAGCTGCATTGTTGCTGCCCTCACAGTTGGTACAGGGCCATTCACTGAAGTCTCTACTGTGCAGTTACCAGAGGATGGTATGTTCAATGACATTGCAGAGTCCATAAATGAAACTGTTAGTTAAGTAGTAACTTCAATACTTCCAACACAGTTCCTACTGCACCACCTCAAAATACAGCAGGAGAAGTCTATAACTCTACAACTATTTCTGTAACTTGGCAAGCTCCCCCACCTGAAGAACAGAATGGCATAATCCAGCAGTACATTATCCATCTATTGGAAATTTCCACAAATATGATCTTTACTTACCAACAAGAAGGACAGCATAGAAGGTTGGTGATTGATTCGCTTCACCCTGATTATGACTATGAGTGTTCTGTAGCTGCAGAAACTATCGTGGGACGTGGTCCATTCAGTGATCCCTTTATCATTACTACACATGAAGACAGTAAGCTAAATTGATTGAGGAAAATGCTTTTCATACACTAGGTCTAGCAATAACCCCCAGCCGCATATTACTTTTGTTCAACAGCTCCGACTGGAAGTCCCCAGAATGTTCAGGCCATTGCTGTTAATTCCAGAAACATCACCTTGACATGGGAACCACCACCTCCCGAAATGCACAATGGAGAAATTCAGCATTATTTGATTATTATGATGGTTACTGAAAGTGGGGAACAGGTTCAACTGACATCAGAAGTGACCACTCTGACAATTGGTGGTCTTCATCCTTTCTATAATTACAATATTCTCATTTCGGCTGTGACTACAGACACTGGACCATATAGCTTTCCAGTTAATATAATTACTTCAGAAGATAGTAAGCCCACAAAAACTTTTTTTTTTGCTTACCTTATTAATTATTAACCATACTTTTTTGTTTAATTGCAGTCCCCACAGGAAATCCTCAAGATTTTATGGCAGTTTCTGTTAGCTCTACAAGTATTCGGCTAACATGGCGTGTCCTGCGGCCTGAGGAAAAAAATGGTATTATTCGAAGTTACAGAATCTCTGTCACTGAGCTTGAGACTGGGAGTGTGTTAAACTTTATTGCTGATGAAACAGCAACTCAGCAGATTGTGAACTCTCTTCACCCATTCTACAACTACCGCTGCACTGTTGCAGCTTTTACTGTTGGGTTGGGGCCAAGTGCTACAACAGATGTACAGACCCTTCCTGAAGGTAGCAACCCAATAGAGAGCCAGAATCCTTTTACATTACATATGACCTTTTTTCTTGCAGTTCCTAGCGATGTTCCACAGAACATCACCATTGATGCTATTAATGCATCAATAGCTCAGCTGACATGGGAACCACCTACTTCAGATCATAGAAATGGGATCATTGAAGCATATATTATCAAAGTTCTTGGCCTTGATGATGGTGTAGAATTCGAACTAACTTCTAATACGCATTCAACAGTAGTCTTCGGGTTGCATCCCTTCTACAGATATCAATACTCAATTGCTGCTCAGACAATTGCACTAGGTCCATTCAGCAATTCAATCACATATCAAATGCCAGAAGCAGGTAATTTAGAATAATTTGACTGTGAGTGTAATTTGTCCTATAAACTAACCCAGGTAACCTTTCTGTCTAGTTCCAGGAGCACCTGTGAATAATTTTACTGCAGTAATTACATCTCCAAACTCTGTCGTAATATCATGGTATCCACCAGCTGCAAACCTGTGGAATGGTATTATCATTAGATACACAGTTGCATATACCCAGAGAGGAAGTGTTGATGAAGATTCAGAACTTACAGAACTGCGGTTATTTGCACAGTCAATACCTTTACTTGGTTTCCCATTGGCTAATTCTCCTGATCCTCGCACTGCAAACCCTTCGCTAGTAAAGGAAAGCATGCAACTAATGAATCTTCAGGAATATCTTGTTTATGAATTCATGGTTTTCTTTGAAAATTCTGCTGGTGAAAGTGAAAGCAGTGAACCCATTAATCTAGAAATGCCACAAACAGGTAACCTATTATTAATTAATATGCAGACCTGTTTTTGATCGGAATCACTTGATCCGGTTTTCATTAATACCAATTCATTTCCACTTCTTCTAACCCATATCATTTGTAGCACCATCTGGACCGCCTACTGATGTCAATGCAACTGCTCTTTCTTCAACATCACTACTGGTTACCTGGCAACCTCCAGAACCGCTTGAGCGAAATGGCATTATCACTGCATACCAGATTCATGTAACAACTTTTGAGGAGGAAACATCAAATAGTTACAAGGTGTCTGGAAATACACTTTCACTTCAGGTTGAAGGTAATTATGCAGTGTCTGTTCATCAAGGTATGCACCCTGTGGAAAATTATTGCCACAGGGCGTATACCTTTGGTTTGTTCTTCAAACTTCAATTTTTTTACATCGTATAAGTGACTCCAAGAGCACATTTAGCTGGCTTTGCCAGTTTTATGCACTCCCACTGAGATCTAGTGGCAATTATTATTATAGGTCTTGTTTTGTAAGTACCAATCCATCTTCACTAGTGTATGGTTTGAATATACAGGTCTTCAAAAGTTCACAGAATTTATCATCAGAATGTCTGCTGCAACAAGTATTGGCACTGGACCTAATTCCACAGCGGTTACTTTAAGGACACTGGAAGATGGTTCGTCACTGTAGCTATGTTCTTGTATGACTACTGACAGTAAGATAATAAAACAATCTAAAAGTGTGTTAGTCTACCATGCATAAGATATCATGGTACTGTTTTCAAGTATGTGTTAATACCCACAAACCATATAGTAAGTATGGGTTTAGGGTGCATGCATTCAGTATAATTAAAGCTTAGTGTTTGGCTGGGTCTCTGGCTTGGAGGGAGTCCACACAGGGAAATGGGCCTATGTATACGGGATAGGGTGGACACCGTTCGTCGCTGAAACTAACTGTATCTGCACCATATGCGCAACACTTCAGTCCGTTGTGGGACCACTTGACATGTTCTAAAACAGCGTAAATTTCTATGTAAAATACCTGATTGGGTTCATAGTTCACAGTAATAAACTTACGACTTCGATTCTGCGACGTCCAAGTGGTCCCACAATGGACTGAAACGGTGCCAGTACGGTGCAGATACGGCTAGTTTCAGCGACGAGCAGTATCCGTTACAGTCCGTACTCATAGACCCATTTTCCTGTGCCATGGTGGTAGAATGATGCACTGACATCACTAATTCTTTATTTACATGGCCACTGGGTCTAGTAGGTCACAGCATGTAAAGCCTGTGGCTAGGAATGCTATTGGCAGCACTGGCTGTGAATAGGTCTAGACCTGGAACTGGCAGATCTGGCTGCCAAATGCTTCAGTAGGCCCCAGCACATGAACCTGGAAATACATAGAGCTGAGAACATTATAGAGCCTGGTAGTACTGCATGGCTGCATGAGATTGCTATCTGCACTGAAGAATCCGGGTGGATTTGAACCAACCCAGACTCCAAATTGGCACTTAGAAAGAACAGTAATGCTGGTTGAAGCATCAATAGCCCACTTACAGGTGTAGACAACTTTGGATTGGGCCGGTGTATTTATACATATAAGTAGGCAGTAAAGTGTTACAACCGGTTTGATTATGATGTAAACTGACAAAGTATGAAGTCTGCATGCACACGAAAACCAAAATGAAGCGATATAGAATTTTTATATCGCGAATTTTTTTTTTCAAAATCGCAACTTGGTAATTAAAGAGTTAAAGGCCTCTAGAATGCCATACAAAAATAACAAAAAACAGAAAAGCATGCACTTTACATCTCTAATAACTATAGGAATATTTAACTATATACAGTCTGTGAAATTTCATAATCTAACATCCGGTATCAATACTATACTTCAGTACCTGGGGCTCCTATATTCAGTGAAGAGGAAGAAGGTGTAATATTGCTGAATGGCACAACAGTTGAGCTCAACTGGAATCCACCTGAGAGTCCCAATGGTGTCATTCTTGACTATCAAGTCATCTACGTTGGCTATGTGGTACCAATGCTAAATGGAAATAAAAAGGTGTGATGCTTCCCGTAGGATGGCTAATGTATTTAAGAGTTTCATGCAGTTATCTAGATACTACTTTAATGAAAAGTATGTAACAAGTAGTATTTCTCGCTTATTCAAATACTAGGTGTATAGGTAATCAGTGAAAGTACTCAACACTATTTTATGAGCTACTTTTTATACTTAGGCTGAGAGTGAAACTGAGATCTCTGATGGACCACATACCCTTACCATTAATGATGGGCTCTCTGCTGTGGTCTTTGGATTGACTCTAGGACTAACATATGATTTTAAGGTAATCCACATGAAGTGATAGTATCTACACTTAGCTTCTCCACTGGATATGCCACAGTGCTCAGCCTACGACACAGATGTGTCCTGAAAAGCACATGCAGCTGCATGGAACATAATAAAAATAGATCAGCTACTTCCCTTTTTTGAGTACTCCAACTGCCTGTGCGCTTTTTTGGCTTTGACTCGCATCATGCATGTCACTCAACATAATTTTATGTGCATATCTGTAATATTACAGACAATATGCAGAGGAGACAAAATAGTGTGTATCACATTTACTGCTCATTGACAATTTATCTCGCAGATATTAAACATAAGTAATGCTCATTCTGATGACCTCATTCCAACAGGTTCGTGCCAGAACTGCTGTTGGATATGGTGATAACTCAACTGTGATAACAGTTGAAACTCCAGAGAGCTTAGCCGGTAAGCTAGCTATAAAGATGGGCAAATACATATGATTTGAGACTAGTAGCTAGGTAGCATTTAATTCTGTTTTGTTTAGAAATGGAAATAGAATACCATTAGAGTTATAGTAAATAAACTTGCCCTGCACTATTGAGTGTACCTCTTCCTCTATACAACATATGGTGAATTTACCATAATCCGTATTACCTACCGTATCAACAAACATAGTGAATTTACCATAATACCGTATCAACAAAGCAGTTACCATATCAAAAGTGTTAGTAGATCAAACCCATAATCAACACTTGGTCAGGATATACTGTTTCTGCCCATGGTCGTCTTAATTACCCTGTGATTAACTAAAATACTGATTAACTAAAATACTGACAATAACAACAGTCTACTGTAATCAAAAACTCTTTTCTCTGTGAAACACACTGTGTTTTAGCCCCAGTTATACAGTTAGCTGATCTTGTTTAGTGAGTCTATTGCTTTAGCTAGGTCTTACTTCATTTTGTGTTCAATTAAAGTTTGACCGGTGTAAAAATAAAACTAATATTTCTTCCCAAAATGTATCAAGGTTCTACAAGCAGAGGTAATAACTCTGGGACAACTGCAGGACTGGTGGTTTTTGCTACAATTGGATGGATAGTAGTGATTGGCATTGTGGCTGCTGTGATATGGTACATACGGCGCAAAAGAATGCTGTAAGTTGTGCTAATGTGCAATGCTATGTAGAAAGCAATACTATGTACAATGTTAGATGATTCAAGACTGTATTTACTAAACTTGGAAAATGATAATATAAGAGAGCATATTTTATACATGTCCTATCCAATTACTGATTTCATAAACTGTTTTAATTAGCTACCAGATAGGAACAGTATAATCATATGTATTCTAATCAATCCCTATAGCCGTAAGAGGAAGCGTGCAATATCTCAAGAGAATCCATATAGTGTTGTTGGTTCTCTGAGCATTACGAACATGAGGACAAGGTATGTGTTTCAAAAGCCAGAGGAAAATAATTCATAATTCAAAGTCAGTTGTAGTTGTATGTACATGATTTTTGTGGGAGATGATCTGCAAAAGTAAGAGTGCTATATTTCAGGAGCTCACTTGTCAATTCTCAGAAATGTAGACTCCCTATGTCTGTGAATTATACACTCCTGATATGGTATGGATTAATGATTCTAATATGCTACTGTAATACATTCTCTAGTGACACTGCTAAAGCTTCTGATGACATACCAGGTATGTTGACTGCATCATGTAGTAATGTTGCTTGAAATTAAGTATTTTACACACCCCACATAGCAAAGAAGTGGAAGGAAAGTGAAGAGTTTGAAGATACACATCTCTAACTTCCCACATTTTGTTATACTGCATGATGTGTGTTACAGATTTATGATTTAGTTAGCAGTAGTACATGTTAGGTGTAGAATAGCTGTTCATGTTTCTCAGCTATTGAAGCTGTTGGCGCATTATTCTATCGCCAATTCCCCCCTTAAAAGTTTGATTGTGTATGGCATTTTACCTACTCATTATTATTGTATACGTTCTCTAGTGTGTGTCAGATGTAGAATTTGATTATAGTCTTTCAGCTGATTTAGTTATCAGTAGAACATGTTAGGTGCAAAATAGCTGCACATGTTAGCTATTGTTAGTCTAATATTATAAGAGTAAAACTAAAGCTGTTGGCTCATTATACTATCGCCAATTTCCCCCTTAAAGATTTGTTTGTGTATCATTAACCTACTCATTATTTTGTATATGTTCTCTGGTTTGTGTCAGATGTAGAATATGATTATAGTCTTTCAGCTGTGGAATTAAAGTTTAGCCTGTTGGCTCAGTTAGCATTTTCCATACGTATTTGGTCACAATTTTCTCTCAAGATTTTGATTACAGTACAACTGGCAATGCTTCAAAAATTGTATAATCATGTCCCAGCTTTGCTGGAGTTCATTCCAAGTGTTGTGCAAAAGGAAGCTAAATACAGAAGCACTCTCCGTACCAGTAACACCACCAAATTAATGTCAGAATACTGAAACACAAAGAGGCTATACTTCCTTCAAATAAGTGGGGTCATAATCTATTCTGTTGTAACATGGCAGGATCACCAACTGTGACAGCTATATATTGCACATGAGAAAGTTCTAACAGGGGTTGTGAAAGTATATCAACAAAGCATCTACATTTGTATACCACATCTATTTGTAGTGATATTTCAAAATTGTATAGTCATGTCCCAGCTTTGTTGGAGTTCATTCCAATTAAGGTATTTATTAAAAAGATATATTCTAGTAGAGATAAGCAATATCCTTGCAACATATTCTTTATTCTTCTACATCAGAAGGCATGAATAAGTACATTATAGTACAAACTGAAGGTAATGCAATACGCATGTGCCACAAAGCTATTCCTTTTACAGGACAACAGAAACATACTTAATAGTTGACCATTTCATTTTAGGGCCATTGTCATTAATTTTGCCATTGCAATCTAGTTAAAGGGGTGTAATGTAATGTTATGGTATGAAGGAGGGTCAGAGAGGATCAAAATGTATACCTTGGGTGAAAATTACGAAAATGTATGTCAGGCTTCTATACCATCAGTTTCTGTAAGGAGTTATGGCCAAAACAAAACTATACACAATTTATATGGGTCTTTATAGGGGCCCTACAAAACATATGTTCAAAATGGCACCTGTAGCAGTTACATGGAGGCCATCTTCGAACTTGTGGCACACGAAGAGTCAGAGATCTGAACAGGTCTACCACACAGCTTACCAAGGAAGGCTTACTACAATTTCCAGGTTAGTGGAGTTTGTGCATCGTCTGTAAAAGTAGAGATATGAGTGATTAAATAGACAGCACAATCTGGGAGCGATACAAATGTGAGTTTGTAGCATAGCTCGTCTCTTCACTCTCATGTAGCAACCATGGCTGATCCTTGAATAAATGTTGCAAATAAAGACACAATCTGCCAAAAACCAGTTGCTTTTTTGTAGCTTCTCCAGAACCATTGTGTCATCAGTAACCATCCAATTACAGCCAAAACAGCAAGAACAGCTGCAACCAAAAGCTTCGCAACCTTTCAGTGCATATGCCATAGTTCTCAGGCTAAGATACAGATGTATCTTGAAGAGGACATGTCGCTCAGGAACATATAGATTAGCTACTTGCTTTTATTTCAAAGTATTCCAGCTAACCCGGCCTGTGCACTGCTTTGGCTTTAACTGCATCATGCATATGAAAACAAACACTTTACTAAAATATAACACATAAGAAAAGTGACCCTGGGGACATGGCTAATGCTTGTGATTAAGCTCAACACTGTTGTGATGGAGTTTATGTGCAATATTATGGAGAACCTGCAAAGGAGACAAACAACATTTATGTCGTGGTTGCAGTGATATGGTACCGAAGAAAAAAGAAGCAGTCATTTATTGTGAGGTAAAAGTGAATCGTTAAGGAAGGATAAAATACTGTTTGAGGTTTTATATATAAAAATTTTGATGTCCTATTTGGTAATGGAACAATGACGTGATTGAATTGTCATAATCCACTGTTGTCTCCAGGATTTATATTGTATGGTAATTTAACCTACCAATTATAACTTATGCACAATTTGGTTTAATTAACAGTTCTGGAGGAGTGAAAACTGTAGGAAATAATTATGAGCTAACAGGAACCTTTTCAATGCATACTGTAAGTTTTATATTGGTATGTAATATGTACATTTAGTTACATTCATATTATAAGTAAATGTACTTTATAAAGTTTCTATACCAACCGATGGTATTATTCTGCAATACCACGGATATAGCTGTAATGTATACAGATACATCTGTAATACCACAGGTAGAGAAGCGTTTAGGATTAATCTATGATAGCATGGGTTGCTGTGGCATTTAGAATTAATTGTACTCATGATGCATTCCAAAAGGGAAATAGCACTTGGCTTCACCTCATGCGATTTCTCCTCCTTTCGGAGTGTATTACTATGCTCTTAACCCAACAGAAACCCATGATATTCCATAAATACTGATAAAATTTAATATTCCCATATACTAGTCAGCTATGGCTTTTAAGATAAAGAAAAAAGACAACTCAGTGTCATATTTAATAATAGGGTATAGTGATCTTTTCTTTCCTTAGGATGACATCAGTACTGTGGATAGCAAACATACTTTACCAGGTGACAATAAAGTGACCAGTATGGCAAGAGCCCTATATCTCTAGTTACCAGACTATGGTTATATGAACTATAGAACTAAGTGCAGGCATAAGTTATGTTGTTTGATTGATTGTGTATAGCTAAGTAATGAATGTTGTTGGTGGAACTGTGAATACCAAAAATTATACCTTGATACATGTAGACTTGAAATGCCATTCAAGTGAAGATCTTACTGAAGCTGAAAATAGTGATCTCTAAGCATAATTTTTTTGAGGATTTGAATACTGTTGTATTGGGGAATTGGGTGTTAGGGGTAGGATGTGGAGAGTTATTAAGAAGATGTATGACATTACAGAGAGTGCTGTTTTACTGGAGGGGGAAAAATCCAAACCATTTGATATAAGCCAGGGGGTAGCACAGGGTTGTAGTCTATCGCCTATCCTATTTTCCATATTTATTAATCAGTTACTAGATGAGGTTGAGAAAGCTGGGCTTGGTATAATCATTAAGAATGATGTTAAGGTTGGGGGACTAATGTTTGCAGATGATTTTGTTGGTTTAACTACTAATGCGGAGGATTTACAAAAGTTGATTAATGTAGTACAAGGGTTTTGTAACAAATGGAGGTTGAAATCTAACATCAAAAAGAGTGCTGTTGTGGTATTTTCCAAGGTGGCTATTACAGATATGTGTGCGTGGAAGTGGGGAGATAAAGTAATTCCAAGGGTTGTAAGTTACTGTTACGTGGGGATTGAATTTGCTGAGAATGGGTCATGGGATAGTCATGTACAGAAGGTAATTGATAATGGGAAGAAAAAGCTTAATCGTTTGCACCGGTTTGTAAGTAATAGGAATATCAGTACTGTTGCAAGGAGATTATTGTTAGTTTCAGTACTTCGTCCTACTTTAGAATACGGTAGTGAAGTGTGGGCTTGTAATAAACGGCAGGCAGCTTCCTTAGAATCCATTCAGCTAGGAGCAGCTAAGAAGATACTTGGCTGCTCTTCCAAAACGTGTAATGAAGCGGTAAGGGGAGATATGGGGTTAGAGTCCTTGAAAGGGAGGAGGGATAGAAGCAAACTTAAGTGGTGGTATAAAGTCAATAAGTTTGATAATGAGCGGTATCCTAGAGTACTATTAGATGCTGAGTGGGAAGTGAAACCATGTAGAGGTAGGCAGAGGAAAACTTGGATGAAAGTAATTAATGAATTGCTGCTGCAGTTAGATTTAGATAGCCAAGAGGTATTAGCTGCAGATAATATTAATTTGTTTTTAGATACGGTAGACGAAGCGTTGAGGGATAGAGAATACAAGGACTTTAATGACAGCTTGAATACTAAAGTTAAGTTGAATCTGTACAAGTCTTTCTGTAAGGAAATAGAATTCAAGAATTATTTGCAGGGGGTAGGTGATCCGGGTACAAGATTATTGTTTAAGTTTCGGTCAGGTACGAACGGTCTGAATGAAGAGTTAGGAAGACATAGGGGTAAAAATGATGATAGGCAGTGTAAATTATGCAGGGGTGAATGTGAGAGTGTGGTACATGTTCTCTGGGAGTGTCCAGCATATGACAGCATTAGAAATAATTTCATGGTTGAATTAGGAAATCTATTGGGGGGGAGGTTTGGGGAGTTTAGTACACTTGATAATTTTAATAAGGCAAGTTTTATTTTAGGGTTTGAGAATTGGAACAGGGATGATTTTAAAGCATTATTAAAGCTAGTTAAGAGCTTTGTATTACTGATATGGGAGACTAGGAAGAAGGAATTGTATGGTGATCAGGATTGTGTGGTCTCTGGTTGTTCTTGCTCTTGTCCTCTGACTGGAGGTCTTACAAGCTCCGCCTGCGTCTGTGGGTGCGTGGTCAATGGCGTAAGCGCTACGGCAGCATCATCATCATGAGTATTGTAATCTAATAAGATAATGTTTTTATTGTTACAAAACTGCTCTATATTACAACTGTGTTATAGATGTTATAGTTATTTGAGCACTGAGAGTATCTGTACTTGCACAATAATTTAGTTGAAATAATGATTAGTGTTCAAGCATGCTAACTTAGTCAGTCATAGTTTTGCAGTCATATACTCATGCTTATGTTGATGAACATGTAAATCTGTCATGTTTTTCGTTCCTCTGATTCCTATAAAATGACAAAAATAGATGAGCTATTAATGCTAATATAATACTTGTTTTGATCAGTGCAGAATATTAACAGTTTTTATTTACGTGATAAGGAATTGTACACACTCTCAGAAGGTGTAACATCCTGAAATGTAGGAGTGAATTGTATGTATTAAAATGGCAACAAATAAACATTCTTAGGCCTATCCATGTTGATATCTGTTTAGTAAATACCATGCCCATGATGCCCATGTGAGTAGTTTAATCTGCTTAATCTTCAAAAGGCATAGGACAGTATATACAGTAATATGAATTGTATGATTCACCACCTCTACAAGTGATTGTTTTTGCTTTAAATCATTTGTACTATTACAATCCTGGAATCATTGTTACTTACTGTATATGACAGATTCGTGATGGTTAGAGTCCCTCTGAGGTTACGATCGCTAATCTGGTCATTCTTTCGACTAGAAGAATAGGATTGAGTGCAAGAATTATATACTACGTTCAGCATTAAAGATGGGACAATCACATGCATGTATTTTGTACACATGAGACACACGCTCTGTCCAAATTCCTGCTTCAATCCTATACTGTGCACCACAATGCACATGCTGCTCCTACTAATTGACTTTCATGATATTCAGGTGATTACTTACTGTGTAAATATTCTGGATCTTCGCCACACTACAGTCATAGCAAAGACAGTCAACAACAGCAGCCCTAGAATAAACACTCCACAGACAACCGCAACTATAACTGAAGTCTTTACTCCACCGCTCTCTGAACAATAAATGCAAAGCAAACTCAAATCAGAAGAATCCAATAACGATGCAAGTAATAAGTTAAAATATGTGACGTGTATGCTGCAATGACTGCACCTTCTGCAAGTTCAATAATGATAGCAGTAGAATTGGCACCATATCCTGCACTAGTTCTGGCACGAATCTGTAGGAAGTAGCAATTACATAATAAAAGATTGCCGTCTAAACTATGATCCTTCATTTGGAGTCATTAATACTTCATATAGAGACTCTTACTCTTTTAAAAAAATAATCCTTAGCTAAAATCCCTGTGCATTGGTTGTGTGGACGTATTTAGCAACACAAGTAAACTAATCTTACTTACAGTAAAACTGGTTGTGTGGACATATTTAGCAAGACAAATAAACCAATATTACTTACAGTAAAACTGGTTGTGTGGACGTATTTAGCAAGACAAATAAACCGATATTACTTACAGTAAAACTGTATGTAAGCTCTGGTATTAGTCCAGTGATCAAAGCAGAGAGATTATCAGTGACTGTGAGAGTGTGTGGGCCATCCAATACCCTAGTACCACTTCTCTTCTAGGGAATAAAGAGAAAAAGTGAGAATGCATAATTGTGTGTATCTCTAATTATGCATCAAATATACGTTAATATGCCAGTAAAATTGTATTGTGAAAGCCAACATAATTGTATAGAGGACAAAATGTGGTCATGTTTTAAATGGCTACAGTAATTTCTTGCTTTAGTCTAAGACGCTATTCTAGTTGCAGTGGAAAAGAAAGACAAAAATGAGCACTATGCCATGCATACCTGCACAGGCGATACTTCAGATAGTGTATAGCCAAAGTAAACAATTTGGTAGTCCAGGATGACACCATTTGGGTCCTCAGGTGGGCCCCAATGAATTTCAACTGTAGTGCTGTTGAGACGTTCTATATTGCTCTGCTGATCGGCTAGTTGGACAACTTCTGGAGCACTTGGAACTACATGGCAGGAAGAATATTCAGTGTTTTGATAACCATTCCCAGGCCTTTAATTTTCTGCCTGCATGTACATGTTACATAATTTGAAAACAAATCTGTGACTAATTACTGACGAAATTAATGTGATATGGACTATATAATATATGCTAACAGCAATTTTTTTATATGCTTGGTATTAGAGTCATCCAAATTTTTTTTCTGTTGTTAGGAAGTAGAGGCTATTCACCTCAGATAAGCAGTACAACACACAGACATGTAGGCCAAGTATGTAAAGTATTGTGACTATGATAACATGCAGATCCCAAGTAAGTTAAAATAAAATTTACCATCTTCTGGAGTTCTGGCCGAAAATACTGTGCTGTACGGTCCAATGTCAGCACTTGTCTGTGCGGCAATTGCAAATAAGTAGTTTGTAAATGGTTTAAGATTATTGATACGTAGTGCAGTGCTATTAGAAACCAACTGAAACATCTCTCCAGTCTCTGTTGCTGTGACGTTGATGAAATAGCCCGTAATTATTCCATTTTGACTATCAATTGTAAGAGGATCCCATGTGATTGTCAATGAACTGGAGCTTTCCGGCTCTGCCTGGAGGTTCTGAGGTGAGCCTGAAGGGGCTATGGCACAACGAAAATGAGCAATAAAAAATATTTATTTTATTTTCAGCTGTGCGTCATTGCGGAACTTACCTTCCTCAAGAGTAGTAACTGTAATTGGTGTAGAATAAGCACTAGCCTCAATTGTTACAGCTGCTATTATGCAAGTGTAGTTGTAAAAAGGATGAAGAAAGTTAACAACTGTAGACAGCTCTGTTGATGTTAGCTGGAGAAGTGTATCAGTATTCTCTTCTGTGATATTAATGAGATATTGTCGAATGATACCATTATGGTCTTCAGTGAGGGGGCTTCTCCAGGAAAGAATGAAACTAGTTGAGGTAACATTAGCGACCATAACATCACGAGGTGGGCTGGCAGGTGCTAAGAGTGAAAAGTAAGATTTTAATGGAGAGATAATTATATGTATTGTATGATAACGTTTATTGGCAATGATTATTAGAGCAGATATACTAAGGCAGTTATTGCTGACTTTATCACAAGGTGTACAGCCAAACCTATTATTAGAAATATACCCACTTGCAATTTACAGTATCCATGCAACTCATAGTGTAGTATTGGCTTACCAGCTTCAGAGGTTCTTGCTGCAAGTAATGTGCTGTATGGTCCAGTTCCCACACTTGTCTGAGCAGCACTTGTAAATGTGTAGTTAGTAAACGGTATCAATGTGTCTATGAGAAATCTATTAGTATCTGAAAACAACTGAAAAGTCTCCTCGGTCCTGTGAATTGTACCGTTGATGATGTAACCAACTATGATTCCATTCCTGCTCTCCATCGGTGGAGGATCCCAGCTTAATAGCAATGACGTTGAAGTTTCTAGCTCCACCTGGAGGCTCTGAGGTGGACCTGTAGGAACTGAGAGCATAGAAAAAAAGCAGTACACAACTCACAGTAGTATTGCAACCTAATATACCATTGTGTTGAATAAAAAAGCAATATAGTAGAGTGCCCATAGTTTTGTAATACTTACTATCCTGAAGAGTAGTAGTTAAAATTTCCATGGAATAAGGACCATTCTCAACTGTTACTGCAGTAACTATACAGGTGTAGTTATAGAAAGGATGAAGAGAATTAAGGAGTGTGTGCATTTCAAATGTTTGGATCTGGAACATCCCCCCAGTGTTCTCCTCTGTGATATTGATGATGTAGTGACGAATGATGCCATTGTGGTCTTCTGGTGGTGGGCTTCTCCAGGAGAGAAAAAAGCTGGATGAGTCGATATTGGTAGCAGCAACATCAAGTGGCGGACTGCTTGGTGCTGAGGAGATGATAACATAGTCAGTTTGACTGTGAAGCTCCATAATTTATTTGAAATACACTTTATACTTACCGTCCTCAGGCATTCTAATCACAACTTCAGTTGAAAATGGTCCCAATCCAATAGTTTGGGCAGCTACACTACAGTTATACGTATAAAACGGATGAAGTTCATCAATGATGATGTGTAATTCATCAGTGACGTATAAGTTAATGCTCCCGGTTTCCATCTCTTCGGCAATAACTGTGTATCGCCTAATGATTCCATTTCTATGCTCCGGTAGGGGTAGTTGCCAGGTCAGATTGAGAGTTCTTGAATTCACAATCTCCGCTTGTAGTTCTTGTGGAGAAGCAGCAGGCACTATGTGGCATTATCATAACATAATAGACATAAAACTGTCCTTATAATATGTATATACATCTGTTAATGTAGTTCATGGAAACTTATACTATACTTACCATCCTCTAATGTCATGAATATAATTGAGTCACTGAATGGACCAACGCCAACTTCCGTAGCTGCAGCCACTCTGTAGCTGTAAATATTAAATGCCTGCAAATCACTGAGGGTATAGCTGGTGAAGGAAGTGTTAATGATGATGTCACTCAAATTAAATTGCAGATTGCTAATGATAAGGATGTAGTAAATAATTGGGCCATTCTGGTCCTCAGGGGGTGGAGGAGACCAAACGATAGTGGCAGAAGTGCTACCCAATTCTGAGATATTTGTATTTTCAGGAGGAGAATCTGGATCTGTTGAAAGGAGAATCAATGCATTAAAAATCAAAGCCAGGACATATTATACTCACAGTAGTTCAGTGATCATGCAAGGGTATAACCTTACTACACCAGAATCAGAAGTTTATATTGGCAGAGAAACCGTGTAAGATATTTTCATAGACAGCACACAACCTCTACAATGTATCAATGCATTCCTTACTTGATTGATCTGTTCTTGCCATAGTTTCAGCAGACGGACCAGGGCCCACTCTAGTTGAAGCAAATACTCTGAACACGTACACAGTATCACCATTCAGTCCATCTACTACAAACTGTTGCATATTCTGAGCAACAGCAGTGCCTGATTGTTGCGATACTACGTTAATGGGATGGTAAACAATGGTGAAAGAAACGACTATGCCATTCGGTGTCAAAGGGTCAGACCACACCAGTAGAGCTGCAGAGGAATTAACTGTACATGCTGTGAGATTTGTGGGAGGGTCACTGGGAGCTGCAAAGTAAGTATAGGAAAAATAATCATTGTTTAACTAGTACATGTGATAAGTGTTAGCTGCAGATGGACACTCGCAAATGTGATATGAATGCCAACTGCACTTGTAACCAAGGTTGCACAGGACTGTAATTCGAAACTGTGATACAGTTCTGAATTCTGTTAACTAGAGTTGTACAGCAGTAACTGTTGCATGATGTTATACAATGCAGAGGGCTATATGGACACTTGGACATTCTGCTAACTTTGAGATTATTGCTCAAGATCAAATCGATATTCTTACTTGCTTCATCCGTCATAGCCAACTGAACGCCACTTGGGTCACCTTCTCCAACTGAGGTGTTAGCTGTAATATAACACTCATATACTGTGAATGGTTTCAAACCGATCACAAAAGCCTGATTCTGGTCAGGAGGGAATACTAACGATAACACAATTGGATCATCAATATACATCGGCATCAGAAAAGTTCCAGCTTCATCGAATTCATCTGATGCTAAGCCAGAACCTGTTCCTGAACCATCTTGGGATTCATAGCAGTATATAGTGTAGAAAAGAATGATACCATTGGGTTCAGTGGGTGGTTCCCAAGCTGCTTGCAGCTCTGTTGGAGCTCCATTAACTTTCATCACAACTAGATGGTTTGGTGCTTCGGGAACTGTGGAACAGAGATATGTACCATTGGGTGTTTACTATGGATATTAGTAGGGACAAAAAACTATAGGAACTATAGGCTCACTGGGAGCGGTCCGGATTAACATAGTTACATAGTCTGTTAATAATACTTTATTTAATATGAAACCTGGCCTCTATCAGTGGCTTAGGCAACCTACAATTGCTAACTGAGTACATTAGCAACTACAAACATAATCATACCATCTTCAAGTGTCCTCACTGATACAGGTGTGGGGGTGAATGGGCCAATTCCTACAGATGTCTGAGCAGAGATTATAAAATTGTAAGTTGAGTGTGGCCTCAGTGACGCTACTGTGACGTTATTTGCCTCAGAAAGAATTTGAAACATTTCTCCTTTTTCTAACAGTGAAATATGGATGGTATAGCCAGTAATAAATCCATTCTGCTCTTCAGGCAGTGGAGGATTCCACATTAGATGCACGGATTGTGAAGATATTACTGTAGCGTTTAAGTCACTTGGAGGGCCACTTGGAGCTGTAGGAAATACACAAGATGATAGCTACAAACATACCAATTGAATTTATAGATAAAAGGGTTGTCAGACTATTGATGCAGCCTTACTATCACACAAGTAATGTGGCTCACCAGCTTCATGAGTTGTAACAGTGATCGGCATTGAAAAAGGACCACTTGCAACCGTCAAAGCGGACACTCTGCATCGATAAGTATATGCAGGATGCAGTGGAGAAAGCACTATTACTGGCTCATTGGGTACGGTGGACAGCTGAAATACATCTCCAGTCTCAGTTTCAGTCACATTAACCAAATAGCCTCGTATGATTCCATTTTGCTCTTCCCGTGGTGGGGGCTCCCAGGTCAGAAGGATGGCACTGGAAAGTATGGTAAGTGCAACTCCTCTGACGTTTTCTGATGGAGCACCTGGAGCTGTACAAAAAATTAACTATTTTTGAAACATCAGTGAGGGTGTGAGTTAGCCTCGACCCAGGCCCACGTGCGTGTTTCACTTTAGCGCAGCTGTGGGTATGATATATTTGCTCACGTGTATGACGCATAAGGTAGAAAGGTGGTAGAAGGGTGAATTTTTGCGTGGACGAGGACAGCTGCCATTCTCAGTTAACAAAGGAAGGTAGCGAATCTATACTTCTTGCAGCTACTCTTCGGAGCCTGTTTGTACCACAGACCAAGCACTGAAACAATGTCACCATCAGAAGGTAGAGAAGTGCAACCATCTTTTGAGCGGTCCCTACCCACGTGCAATTAAGTAAGTCAAATCACGTGAGAAAATATACCGGGCTCTCTAGCATGTTGCTAGAGAGCCTGGTATATTTTCTCACGTAATAGGACGAGACTAGGTGTGAGTGGGATACCAAGAGCTACTTACTGCATTTATTTGGAAAGGTGCTAGGCTCAGGTGAATAATCTTAGCTGTTCCTGCATTCTTATCACTCAAGGCATAGGTAAGGGTCGCAATAAATCCACTAAGGTTGATGTGTAAGACCGCTACCAAAGTGGTTTTATGGAATACAAGAAAACTATCACATTGGGTGTAATTCATGAAACCACTCACCATCTTCCTCTGTTCTAACAACAACAGCACTGCTATAGGGTCCTTCATCCACAGTGAAAGCAGTGATGATGCTGACATAAGTGTAATAGGGATGCAACGGTCCAATGGTAGTTTCAGTAGTGGTCGACGTTGTTTGGAACATCAGTCCTGTGTCCAGCTCAGTGATATTTACCCTGTACTCACGAATTATACCTCTGTGATCCATCTGAGGAGGTGGGTCCCACACAAGCCCGATGTGGGTGGAGTTAAGGGCAGTACCACTGACATTCATTGGGTGACTGCTTGGAGCTACAATTTAAAGCAAGGGACCATGTATTTTATACAACTTGTGGTACAAAAGTATAATTTGTACGAAGTATTATATTTATTGAACATTGCAGTATCAATATTATCTATGCAGTATCCTACCAATTAAGAAACCACAGCACTAAAGGTCAACAGTGGTATGCAGCTAAGTGACTATTATTACACTCATTTTACCTTCCTCCAAAGTCTGTACTACAAATTCATCAGAAAACGGTCCACTTCCTACTCGTGTAGTTGCAGCAATTGTGCAGATGTAAACAGTAAAGGGCCTCAGTGAAGAAACTGTGATACTGCTGGTGGTTGACATTAACTGTACCATTTCTCCACTAGTCATCGCTGTAACATTGACTATGTAACCAGTGATAATTCCATTTCTGTTTTCCAAGAGTGGAGGTTGCCAATGTAATACAATCTGTCTTATGTCTCCAGGTACACCTAAAAGGTTTTGTGGAGCTCCACTGGGTACTAATGGGAAAATAGAATTGCATATAGTCAACTACCACAGTGACAAAAGTAGAGTATAATTATGTGGATTGGGCTAATGTGGTTGCAGCTAATTTGATTTTGTCCCTTTATTGTAGTTCAGGAAGTACTGGACTTTGGTAGGCATTCATAATGCTGTTTTGTAGGCAATAGTGAACTTTCATCTTTTGAAAAATAAAAACTTTCTCATCACTTGTAAATGAATGGCAAACAATAGAAGATGCTAGCAGGAAATGAATAATTCCTGCAGTGTGTGCATACATACATTTGTAACATGAGTACTATAATATGTTGCAATTGGCTCCAGGGTTAGTCATATATGCACCACTCAAATTTAGTGTTTTGTACAGGCATCCAATGTATTACCCAATTTATCACCTTTTTTTCACTTCAAGTGTTTTACACAAAAAGGTGCACTGCATCAACAGTAGCGCTATAGTAGATCATTTCAGTTCTAAGAGAATATGGCGGTCATTAATGAACTAAAAAAAACAACTCACTATCTTCATCTGTTCTCACCACAACAGCACTGCTGTAGGGTCCTTCACCCACAGTAAAAGCAGTGATAATGCTGCTATAAGAATAATATGGATGTAGTGGTCCAATGGTAGCTTCAGTAACAGTTGACGCTATCCGAAATATCAGTCCTGTGTCCAGCTCAGTGACATTAAGCCTGTATTCGTGAATTATACCTCTGTGATCCACCTCAGGAGGTGGGTCCCACACAAGCCCGATGTGGGTGGAGTTAAGGGCAGTACCACTGACATTCATTGGATGACTGCTTGGAGCTGCAAGGAAAAGGGACTACCCTATACAACTTGTGGTACTGCAGTCTAAATCGTAAATTACAAAGCAATAATGACCCTATAGTACATATAAATGGGCTTATACCTTCTTCCAGAGTCTGTACTGTAATTTCATCACTGAATGGCCCACTTCCTACACTTGTAGTTGCAGCAATGGTACAGACGTAAATAGTAAAGGGACTCAATGAAGAAACAGTGACACTGTTAGTTGTGGACATCAATTGCGATATTTCTCCACTATTCATTTTAGTAACATTGACAGCATAACCAATGATGATTCCATTCCTGTTTTCAGGAAATGGAGGCTCCCAGTGTAATAGAATTTCTCTTGTATCTCCAGGCATGCCTGTGATATTTTGTGGAGCTCCACTGGGTACTGAGGGATAAAATATATTAGGTTAAAACAATGAACATTAGCATATTCATACACTAGATGCCAAGTGTAAAGATTTAAGGAATAGAGGTGTATACACACAAAGGTAAATGTATGAGATTAATATCAAAGTAGCTTATATATCAGTTGGAACATGAGAACTCTCACATTGGTTTGAATATACATAATTCCTGAAAGCACTCACCCTCTTCCTCTGTTCTAACAACAACGGCACTGCTGTAGGGTCCTTCATCCACAGTGAAAGCAGTGATGATGCTGGCGTAAGTGTAATAGGGATGCAACGGTCCAATGGTAGTTTCAGTAGTGGTTGACGCTGTTTGGAACACCAGTCCTGTGTCCAGCTCAGTGATATTTAATCTGTACTCACGAATTATACCTCTGTGATCCATCTGAAGAGGTGGGTCCCACACAAGCCCGATGTGGGTGGAGTTAAGGGCAGTACCACTGACATTCATTGGGTGACTGCTTGGAGCTGCAAGGAAAGGAAAATGGGCTACCCATATAACTTGTGGTACTGCAGTATCTTTAGAGCTGTGAAAAGTAACCGCCCTTTAGCTGGTGATATAATCTACCTCCTGATTGTGCAAAAAAACCATGTCTTTTCAGTTAGTCCTTTCTTAATTAATATGTCTCGAAAATAGTATACATATGCTGGTATAGCCTTAGATTCAGAATAGAATACTATCTATGGAACATAGCAATATCCTATAAATAAACAACAGCACTAAGGCCAACAGTGGTATGCATTAAGTGACCATTGTTACACTCATTTTACCTTCTTCCAAAGTCTGTACCATAAATTCATTAGTAAATGGTCCACTTCCTACTTGTGTAGTTGCAGCAATTGTGCAGATGTAAACAGTAAAGGGACTCAGTGAAGAAACTGTGATACTGGTGGTGGTTGACATTAACTGTACCATTTCTCCACTAGTCATCGCTGTAACATTAACTATGTAACCAATGATGATTCCATTTCTGTTTTCCAAGAGTGGAGGTTGCCAATGTAATACAATCTGTTTTATGTCTCCAGGTACACCTGAAAGGTTTTGTGGAGCTCCACTGGGTACTAATGGGGAAATAGAATTGCATATAGTCAACGATAACAGTGAATCTAGTACAAAAGTAGAGTATATGTGGATTGGGTTAGTGTGGATGCAGCTAATTTGATTTTGTCTGTTTGTTGTAGTTCAGGAAGTACTGGACTTTGGTAGGAATCCATAATGCTGTTTTGTAGGCAATAGCGAACTTTCATCTTTTGAAAAACTGTAAAAAGTTTCTCATCACTTGCAAATGAATGGAAAGCAATAGACTTTAGCTATGATATGTTGCAATTGGCTCTAGGGTTAGTCTTAAGACACATGCATATAATTATATGCACCACTCAAACTTTGTGTTTTGTACAGGCATCCAATGTATTACCCAATTTATTATCTTTTTCTACTTCAAGAGTTTTACACAAAAAGATGCACTGCATCAAAAATAGCGCTATAGTAAATCATTTCAGTTCTAAGAGAATATGGTGGTCATTAATGAATACAACAACCAAATAAACAACTCACTATCTTCATCTGTTCTCACAACAACAGCACTGCTGTAGGGTCCTTCACCCACAGTAAAAGCAGTGATAATGCTGCTATAAGAATAATATGGATGTAGTGGTCCAATGGTAGCTTCAGTAACAGTTGACGTTATCCGAAATATCAATGCTGTGTCCAGTTCAGTGACATTTATCCTGTATTCACGAATTATACCTCTACGGTCCCTCTCGGAAGGTGGATCCCACACAAGTCCGATGTGGGTGGAGTTAAGGGCAGTACCACTGACATTCATTGGGTGACTGCTTGGAGCTGCAATTAAGGAAAAGGGATTACCCTATACAACTTGTGATACTGCAGTCTAGCTCGTAAATTACAAAGTAATAACGACCCTATAGTACATATAAATGGGCTTATACCTTCTTCCAGAGTCTGTACTGTAATTTCATCACTGAATATTCCCCTTCCTACGCTTGTATTTGCAGCAATGGTGCAGATGTAAACAGTAAAAGCACTCAATGAAGAAACAGTGATACTGTTAGTTGTGGACATCAATTGCAATATTTCTCCATTATTCATTCTAGTAACATTGACAACATAACCAATGATGATTCCATTCCTCTTTCCTGGAAATGGAGGCTCCCAGTGTAATATAATTTCTCTTGTATCTCCAGGCATGACTGTGATATTTTGTGGAGCTCCACTGGGTACTGAGGGATGAAATATATTAGGCTAAAACAATGAAAATTACTGGAGATTATACACTACCAAGTGTAAAGATTTAAGGAATAGATGGTGTATATACAAGTGCAAGGTCACTATCAAATTAGTTTATGTTTATATATCAATTGGAACACAAGAAAACACTCACATTGGGTTTACTATATACCTAATTCGTAGCATAACTCACCATCTTCCTCTGTTCTAACAACAACAGCATTGCTATAGGGTCCTTCATCCACAGTGAAAGCAGTGATGATGCTGACATAAGTGTAATAGGGATGCAATGGTCCAATGGTAGTTTCAGTAGTGGTTGATGCGGTTTGGAACATCAGTCCTGTGTCCAGCTCAGTGATATTTACTCTGTACTCACGAATTATACCTCTACGATCCATCTCAGGAGGTGGGTCCCACACAAGCCCAATGTGGGTGGAGTTAAGGGCAGTACCGCTGACATTCATTGGGTGACTGCTTGGAGCTGCAAGGAAAGGAAAATGGGCTACCCATATAACTTGTGGCACTGCAGTATCTATAGAGCTATGAAAAGTAACCACCCTTTAGCTGGTGATATAATCTACCTCCTGATTGTGCAAAAAACCTATGTCTTTTTAGTTTGTCCTTTCTTAATACGTCTCAGAAATAGTATACATATGCTGGTATAGCCTTAGATTCAGAATAGAATACTATCTATGGAACATAGCGATATCCTATAAATAAACCACAGTACTAAGGCCAACAGTGATATTGTTAAAATTAAGTGACCATTGTTACACACATTTTACCTTCTTCCAAAGTCTGCACCATAAATTCATCAGTAAATGGTCCACTTCCTACTCGTGTAGTTGCAGCAATTGTGCAGATGTAAACAGTAAAGGGACTCAGTGAAGAAACTGTGATACTGCTGGTGGTTGACATTAATTGTACCATTTCTCCACTAGTCATCGCTGTAAAATTAACTATGTAACCAGTGATGATTCCATTTCTGTTTTCCAAGAGTGGAGGTTGCCAATGTAGTACAATCTGTCTTATGTCTCCAGGTACACCTGAAAGGTTTTGTGGTGCTCCACTGGGTACTAATGGGGAAATAAAATTACATGTAGTCAACTACCACAGTGAGTCTAGTACACAAGTAAAATATGAGTGGATTGGGTTAAAGTGTTTCCAGCTATTTTCCTTTGATGCAGATCAGGAAGTACTGGGTTGTAGTAACCACAGAGTTGTTTCATACACAATAGTGAACTTGTAAAATATCCCCATGAAAAATAAAAAATCACAGGCAAAATGAATAGCAAGCAGTACAAAGACGTTAGCAGGAAAAAGATAATTTCTACTGTATGTAGGTATGTAACATGATTATATATTCTATAGTATGTTGTAATTGGCTCCAGGCCGAGGGTTAGTCCTAATTAGAATGTATGCATATGCATGCACTGCAAAAAATTCGTGTTTTGTACAGGCATCCAATCCATGACACAGTAAAATACCTTTTTCTGTGGCAGAATATTAATTTTGTGAGCCTGGCTAGCGTGCTAGAACTTCAAACAAAATGATACACTGCATCAACTATAGCGCTGTAGTAGTTTATTCGTTTTCTAAGAGAATATAATGGTGTTTAATGATTACGACTTAATTAATAAACAACTCACTATCTTCATCTGTTCTCACCACAACAGCACTGCTGTAGGGTCCTTCACCCACAGTAAAAGCTGTAATAATGCTGCTATAAGTATAATATGGATGCAGTGGTCCAATTGTAGCTTCAGTAACAGTTGACGCTATCTGAAATGTCAATCCTGTGTCCAGCTCAGTGACATTAAGTCTGTACTCACGAATGAAACCTCTATGATCCATCTCGGGAGGTGGGTCCCACACAAGGCCGATGTGAGTAGAGTTAAGGGCAGCACCACTGACATTCATTGGGTGACCGCTTGGAGCTGCAAGGAAAAGGGATTACCCTATATAACTTGTGGTACTGCAGTCTAGCTCACTGCAAAAATACTTAGTGTTTACAGGAATTTCAAAAGTCTGGAGTTCAAGGTAGGAGTGAGGCCTCAAAGTGGGTAGTTTGTTCTTTGTTCCTGGAAGTTGACATTCCATACTGACATTCCATAGTATAGAACAGATTACCCACTTTAGGGCTAACTCCTATACCTACATCTGAAATTCTGGTAACCACTAAGTAGTCAAAACAATTGTGGCATTCCCGTGTAGAAATTGAATATTATTCCGTTGCGTATTCCGATTGCATCACTGCATTCCAAGCACTGTATCTCTGAACTTCTGTTAGGGGTGGGGCTCATACACACAGCGTAGATGTGTCAGATATTGATGCGTTTACACAGTGTATATGAGCCTTGCCCTTAATGGAAGTTCAGAGATACAGCGCTTTGAACACAGTGATGCAATCTAAATTATGCAACGGAATAATATTCAATTTCTACACGGGACTGCCACAATTACATATTTTTTTCAGTGTGTATTCATACAAAACGATAAATGGACTTGCACCTTCTTCCAGAGTCTGTATTGCAATTTCATCACTAAATGGTCCACTTCCTACACTTGTAGTTGCAGCAATGGCACAGATGTAAACAGTAAAGGGACTCAATGAAGAAACAGTGATACTGCTAGTTGTGGACATCAATTGCAATATTTCTCCACTATTCATTCCAGTAACATTGACAACATAACCAATGATGATTCCATTCCTGTTTTCTGGAAATGGAGGCTCCCAGTGTAATAGAATTTCTCTTGTATCTCCAGGCATGCCTGTGATATTTCGTGGAGCTTCACTTGGTACTGTAGAATAGATAAAATAGCTTAAAATTAGAGCCATTGAGACAACACAATGAAGATAATAATTGCCATAATATAACTGACAGAGAAATACAAATGCAATGCCTTGGGAGGGGCAGGTGATTGTGCTCTGCAAAGTAGAGGGTCTGTAACTATGGTAACGGTAGCTCACACTAAACAATTTGTGTGGGTGGGGGAAGCAGAGTAAATGTGTTGTATGCCTAAGAACTACTGGACGAGATGCGGGCTTCATGTAGCTGTACAAATACACTAGGCACATTTCTTTAGCATGTGTTATAGACAACCTGGAGCTCAGCATTCATAACTTCCATATACTTAACTGCTCGACATGATGTGCAGTTGAGCCTTAATTGTAGGCAGGTGTACACAACCCACCTTCTTCAAAGGTAATCACTGTAACAACCTCAGAATATGGTCCCACACCAATGGTGACTGCTGCCACTGACGACCGGTAGGTGTAGAAAGGATGAAGCATGACCACACTTAATGAGGTGGTGTTACTGATAAACTCCAGAACGCTTCCTGTCTCCACCTCAGTGACTGTAATCCGATACTCTCTGATCATTCCATTCTGTTCCCTGGGAGGTGGTGGGTCCCAGGAGAGTGATAATTCCCTCGAAGTCTGTGCAGTAGCAGTCAGATTGTGCGGAGGGCTTGATGGTACTACACGGAATATATAATGTGTGTGAAAGAGCAAATAATTATTCAGCAAGCGTTTATAGCATTATACATGAGGCAAGAGAATGAGTGAGTTTAGTACGTGCTAATACGTTGTGCATGTTATTGACACATATACTGCAATAAACCCACTAAGGTTGATGTGTAAGACCACTACCAAAGTGGTTTTATGGAATACAAGAAAACTATCACATTGGGTGTAATTCATGAAACCACTCACCATCTTCCTCTGTTCTAACAACAACAGCACTGCTATAGGGTCCTTCATCCACAGTGAAAGCAGTGATGATGCTGACATAAGTGTAATAGGGATGCAACGGTCCAATGGTAGTTTCAGTAGTGGTCGACGTTGTTTGGAACATCAGTCCTGTGTCTAGCTCAGTGATATTTACCCTGTACTCACGAATTATACCTCTGTGATCCATCTGAGGAGGTGGGTCCCACACAAGCCCGATGTGGGTGGAGTTAAGGGCAGTACCACTGACATTCATTGGGTGACAGTTTGGAGCTGCAATTTAAAGCAAGGGACCGTGTATTTTATACAACTTGTGGTACAAAAGTATAATTTTTACGAAGTATTATATTGATTGAACATTGCAGTATCAATATTATCTATGCAGTATCCTACCAATTAAGAAACCACAGCACTAAAGGTCAACAGTGGTATGCAGCTAAGTGACCATTATTACACTATTTTACCTTCCTCCAAAGTCTGTACTACAAATTCATCAGAAAAAGGTCCACTTCCTACTCGTGTAGTTGCAGCATTTGTGCAGATGTAAACAGTAAAGGGTCTCAGTGAAGAAACTGTGATACTGCTGGTGGTTGACATTAACTGTACCATTTCTCCACTAGTCATCGCTGTAACATTGACTATGTAACCAGTGATGATTCCATTTCTGTTTTCCAAGAGTGGAGGCTGCCAATGTAATACAATCTGTCTTATGACTCCAGGTACACCTGAAAGGTTTTGTGGAGCTCCACTGGGTACTAATGGGAAAATAGAATTGCATATAGTCAACTACCACAGTGACAAAAGTAGAGTATAATTATGTGGATTGGGCTAATGTGGTTGCAGCTAATTTGATTTTGTCCCTTTATTGTAGTTCAGGAAGTACTGGACTTTGGTAGGCATTCATAATGCTGTTTTGTAGGCAATAGTGAACTTTCATCTTTTGAAAAATAAAAACTTTCTCATCACTTGTAAATGAATGGCAAGCAATAGAAGATGCTAGCAGGAAATGAATAATTCCTGCAGTGTGTGCATACATACATTTGTAACATGAGTACTATAATATGTTGCAATTGGCTCCAGGGTTAGTCATATATGCACCACTCAAATTTAGTGTTTTGTACAGGCATCCAATGTATTACCCAATTTATCACCTTTTTTTCACTTCAAGTGTTTTACACAAAAAGGTGCACTGCATCAACAGTATCGCTATAGTAGATCATTTCAGTTCTAAGAGAATATGGTGGTCATTAATGAACTAAAAAAAACAACTCACTATCTTCATCTGTTCTCACCACAATAGCACTGCTGTAGGGTCCTTCACCAACAGTAAAAGCAGTGATAATGCAGCTATAAGAATAATATGGATGTAGTTGTCCAATGGTAGCTTCAGTAACAGTTGACGCTATCCGAAATATCAGTCCTGTGTCCAGCTCAGTGACATTAAGCCTGTATTCATGAATTATACCTCTGTGATCCACCTCAGGAGGTGGGTCCCACACAAGCCCGATGTGGGTGGAGTTAAGGGCAGTACCACTGACATTCATTGGATGACTACTTGGAGCTGCAAGGAAAAGGGACTACCCTATACAACTTGTGGTACTGCAGTCTTAATCGTAAATTACAAAGCAATAATGACCCTTTAGTACATATAAATGGGCTTATACCTTCTTCCAGAGTCTGTACTGTAATTTCATCACTGAATGGCCCACTTCCTACACTTGTAGTTGCAGCAATGGCACAGACGTAAACAGTAAAGGGACTCAATGAAGAAACAGTGACACTGTTAGTTGTGGACATCAATTGCGATATTTCTCCACTATTCATTCTAGTAACATTGACAACATAACCAATGATGATTCCATTCCTGTTTTCAGGAAATGGAGGCTCCCAGTGTAATAGAATTTCTCTTGTATCTCCAGGCATGCCTGTGATATTTTGTGGAGCTCCACTGGGTACTGAGGGATGAAATATATTAGGTTAAAACAATGAACATTAGCATATTCATACACTAGATGCCAAGTGTAAAGATTTAAGGAATAGAGGTGTATACACACAAAGGTAAATGTATGAGATTAATATCAAAGTAGCTTATATATCAGTTGGAACATGAGAACTCTCACATTGGTTTGAATATACATAATTCCTGAAAGCACTCACCATCTTCCTCTGTTCTAACAACAACGGCACTGCTGTAGGGTCCTTCATCCACAGTGAAAGCAGTGATGATGCTGGCGTAAGTGTAATAGGGATGCAACGGTCCAATGGTAGTTTCAGTAGTGGTTGACGCTGTTTGGAACACCAGTCCTGTGTCCAGCTCAGTGATATTTAATCTGTACTCACGAATTATACCTCTGTGATCCATCTGAAGAGGTGGGTCCCACACAAGCCCGATGTGGGTGGAGTTAAGGGCAGTACCACTGACATTCATTGGGTGACTGCTTGGAGCTGCAAGGAAAGGAAAATGGGCTACCCATATAACTTGTGGTACTGCAGTATCTTTAGAGCTGTGAAAAGTAACCGCCCTTTAGCTGGTGATATAATCTACCTCCTGATTGTGCAAAACCCCATGTCTTTTCAGTTAGTCCTTTCTTAATTAATATGTCTCGAAAATAGTATACATATGCTGGTATAGCCTTAGATTCAGAATAGAATACTATCTATGGAACATAGCAATATCCTATAAATAAACAACAGCACTAAGGCCAACAGTGGTATGCATTAAGTGACCATTGTTACACTCATTTTACCTTCTTCCAAAGTCTGTACCATAAATTCATTAGTAAATGGTCCACTTCCTACTTGTGTAGTTGCAGCAATTGTGCAGATGTAAACAGTAAAGGGACTCAGTGAAGAAACTGTGATACTGGTGGTGGTTGACATTAACTGTACCATTTCTCCCCTAGTCATCGCTGTAACATTAACTATGTAACCAATGATGATTCCATTTCTGTTTTCCAAGAGTGGAGGTTGCCAATGTAATACAATCTGTTTTATGTCTCCAGGTACACCTGAAAGGTTTTGTGGAGCTCCACTGGGTACTAATGGGGAAATAGAATTGCATATAGTCAACGATAACAGTGAATCTAGTACAAAAGTAGAGTATATGTGGATTGGGTTAGTGTGGATGCAGCTAATTTGATTTTGTCTGTTTGTTGTAGTTCAGGAAGTACTGGACTTTGGTAGGAATCCATAATGCTGTTTTGTAGGCAATAGCGAACTTTCATCTTTTGAAAAACTGTAAAAAGTTTCTCATCACTTGCAAATGAATGGAAAGCAATAGACTTTAGCAGGAAAAGAATAATTCATGCAATGTGTGCATACATACATTTGTAACATGAGTACTATGATATGTTGCAATTGGCTCTAGGGTTAGTCTTAAGACACATGCATATAATTATATGCACCACTCAAACTTTGTGTTTTGTACAGGCATCCAATGTATTACCCAATTTATTACCTTTTTCTACTTCAAGAGTTTTACACAAAAAGATGCACTGCATCAAAAATAGTGCTATAGTAAATCATTTCAGTTCTAAGAGAATATGGTGGTCATTAATGAATACAACAACCAAATAAACAACTCACTATCTTCATCTGTTCTCACAACAACAGCACTGCTGTAGGGTCCTTCACCCACAGTAAAAGCAGTGATAATGCTGCTATAAGAATAATATGGATGTAGTGGTCCAATGGTAGCTTCAGTAACAGTTGACGTTATCCGAAATATCAATGCTGTGTCCAGTTCAGTGACATTTATCCTGTATTCACGAATTATACCTCTACGGTCCCTCTCGGAAGGTGGATCCCACACAAGCCAGATGTGGGTGGAGTTAAGGGCAGTACCACTGACATTCATTGGGTGACTGCTTGGAGCTGCAATTAAGGAAAAGAGATTACCCTATACAACTTGTGATACTGCAGTCTAGCTCGTAAATTACAAAGTAATAACGACCCTATAGTACATATAAATGGGCTTATACCTTCTTCCAGAGTCTGTACTGTAATTTCATCACTGAATAGTCCCCTTCCTACGCTTGTATTTGCAGCAATGGTGCAGATGTAAACAGTAAAAGCACTCAATGAAGAAACAGTGATACTGTTAGTTGTGGACATCAATTGCAATATTTCTCCATTATTCATTCTAGTAACATTGACAACATAACCAATGATGATTCCATTCCTCTTTCCTGGAAATGGAGGCTCCCAGTGTAATATAATTTCTCTTGTATCTCCAGGCATGACTGTGATATTTTGTGGAGCTCCACTGGGTACTGAGAGATGAAATATATTAGGCTAAAACAATGAAAATTACTGGAGATTATACACTACCAAGTGTAAAGATTTAAGGAATAGATGGTGTATATACAAGTGCAAGGTCACTATCAAATTAGTTTATGTTTATATATCAATTGGAACACAAGAAAACACTCACATTGGGTTTACTATATACCTAATTCGTAGCATAACTCACCATCTTCCTCTGTTCTAACAACAACAGCATTGCTATAGGGTCCTTCATCCACAGTGAAAGCAGTGATGATGCTGACATAAGTGTAATAGGGATGCAATGGTCCAATGGTAGTTTCAGTAGTGGTTGATTCGGTTTGGAACATCAGTCCTGTGTCCAGCTCAGTGATATTTACTCTGTACTCACGAATTATACCTCTACGATCCATCTCAGGAGGTGGGTCCCACACAAGCCCAATGTGGGTGGAGTTAAGGGCAGTACCGCTGACATTCATTGGGTGACTGCTTGGAGCTGCAAGGAAAGGAAAATGGGCTACCCATATAACTTGTGGTACTGCAGTATCTATAGAGCTATGAAAAGTAACCACCCTTTAGCTGGTGATATAATCTACCTCCTGATTGTGCAAAAAAAACATGTCTTTTTAGTTTGTCCTTTCTTAATACGTCTCAGAAATAGTATACATATGCTGGTATAGCCTTAGATTCAGAATAGAATACTATCTATGGAACATAGCGATATCCTATAAATAAACCACAGTACTAAGGCCAACAGTGATATTGTTAAAATTAAGTGACCATTGTTACACACATTTTACCTTCTTCCAAAGTCTGCACCATAAATTCATCAGTAAATGGTCCACTTCCTACTCGTGTAGTTGCAGCAATTGTGCAGATGTAAACAGTAAAGGGACTCAGTGAAGAAACTGTGATACTGCTGGTGGTTGACATTAATTGTACCATTTCTCCACTAGTCATCGCTGTAAAATTAACTATGTAACCAGTGATGATTCCATTTCTGTTTTCCAAGAGTGGAGGTTGCCAATGTAGTACAATCTGTCTTATGTCTCCAGGTACACCTGAAAGGTTTTGTGGAGCTCCACTGGGTACTAATGGGGAAATAAAATTACATGTAGTCAACTACCACAGTGAGTCTAGTACACAAGTAAAATATGAGTGGATTGGGTTAAAGTGTTTCCAGCTATTTTCCTTTGATGCAGATCAGGAAGTACTGGGTTGTAGTAACCACAGAGTTGTTTCATACACAATAGTGAACTGAATGAATAGCAAGCAGTACAAAGACGTTAGCAGGAAAAAGATAATTTCTACTGTATGTAGGTATGTAACATGATTATATATTCTATAGTATGTTGTAATTGGCTCCAGGCCGAGGGTTAGTCCTAATTAGAATGTATGCATATGCATGCACTGCAAAAAATTCGTGTTTTGTACAGGCATCCAATCCATGACACAGTAAAATACCTTTTTCTGTGGCAGAATATTAATTTTGTGAGCCTGGCTAGCGTGCTAGAACTTCAAACAAAATGATACACTGCATCAACTATAGCGCTGTAGTAGTTTATTTGTTTTCTAAGAGAATATAATGGTGTTTAATGATTACGACTTAATTAATAAACAACTCACTATCTTCATCTGTTCTCACCACAACAGCACTGCTGTAGGGTCCTTCACCCACAGTAAAAGCTGTAATAATGCTGCTATAAGTATAATATGGATGCAGTGGTCCAATTGTAGCTTCAGTAACAGTTGACGCTATCTGAAATGTCAATCCTGTGTCCAGCTCAGTGACATTAAGTCTGTACTCACGAATTAAACCTCTATGATCCATCTCGGGAGGTGGGTCCCACACAAGGCCGATGTGAGTAGAGTTAAGGGCAGTACCACTGACATTTATTGGGTGACCGCTTGGAGCTGCAAGGAAAAGGGACTACCCTATATAGCTTGTGGTACTGCAGTCTAGCTCACTGCAAAAATACTTAGTGTTTACAGGAATTTCAAAAGTCTGGAGTTCAAGGTAGGAGTTAGGCCTCAAAGTGGGTAGTTTGTTCTTTGTTCCTGGAAGTTGACATTCCATACTGACATTCCATAGTATAGAACAGATTACCCACTTTAGGGCTAACTCCTATACCTACATCTGAAATTCTGGTAACCACTAAGTAGTCAAAACAATTGTGGCATTCCCGTGTAGAAATTGAATATTATTCCGTTGCGTATTCCGATTGCATCACTGCATTCCAAGCACTGTATCTCTGAACTTCTGTTAGGGGTGGGGCTCATACACACAGCGTAGATGTGTCAGATATTGATGCGTTTACACAGTGTATATGAGCCTTGCCCTTAATGGAAGTTCAGAGATACAGCGCTTTGAACACAGTGATGCAATCTAAATTATGCAACGTAATAATATTCAATTTCTACACGGGACTGCCACAATTACATATTTTTTTCAGTGTGTATTCATACAAAACGATAAATGGACTTGCACCTTCTTCCAGAGTCTGTATTGCAATTTCATCACTAAATGGTCCACTTCCTACACTTGTAGTTGCAGCAATGGCACAGATGTAAACAGTAAAGGGACTCAATGAAGAAACAGTGATACTGCTAGTTGTGGACATCAATTGCAATATTTCTCCACTATTCATTCCAGTAACATTGACAACATAACCAATGATGATTCCATTCCTGTTTTCTGGAAATGGAGGCTCCCAGTGTAATAGAATTTCTCTTGTATCTCCAGGCATGCCTGTGATATTTCGTGGAGCTTCACTTGGTACTGTAGAATAGATAAAATAGCTTAAAATTAGAGCCATTGAGACAACACAATGAAGATAATAATTGCCATAATATAACTGACAGAGAAATACAAATGCAATGCCTTGGGAGGGGCAGGTGATTGTGCTCTGCAAAGTAGAGGGTCTGTAACTATGGTAACGGTAGCTCACACTAAACAATTTGTGTGGGTGGGGGAAGCAGAGTAAATGTGTTGTATGCCTAAGAACTACTGGACGAGATGCGGGCTTCATGTAGCTGTACAAATACACTAGGCACATTTCTTTAGCATGTGTTATAGACAACCTGGAGCTCAGCATTCATAACTTCCATATACTTAACTGCTCGACATGATGTGCAGTTGAGCCTTAATTGTAGGCAGGTGTACACAACCCACCTTCTTCAAAGGTAATCACTGTAACAACCTCAGAATATGGTCCCACACCAATGGTGACTGCTGCCACTGACGACCGGTAGGTGTAGAAAGGATGAAGCATGACCACACTTAATGAGGTGGTGTTACTGATAAACTCCAGAACGCTTCCTGTCTCCACCTCAGTGACTGTAATCCGATACTCTCTGATCATTCCATTCTGTTCCCTGGGAGGTGGTGGGTCCCAGGAGAGTGATAATTCCCTCGAAGTCTGTGCAGTAGCAGTCAGATTGTGCGGAGGGCTTGATGGTACTACACAGAATATATAATGTGTGTGAAAGAGCAAATAATTATTCAGCAAGCGTTTATAGCATTATACATGAGGCAAGAGAATGAGTGAGTTTAGTACGTGCTAATACGTTGTGCATGTTATTGACACATATACTGCAATAAACCCACTAAGGTTGATGTGTAAGACCACTACCAAAGTGGTTTTATGGAATACAAGAAAACTATCACATTGGGTGTAATTCATGAAACCACTCACCATCTTCCTCTGTTCTAACAACAACAGCACTGCTATAGGGTCCTTCATCCACAGTGAAAGCAGTGATGATGCTGACATAAGTGTAATAGGGATGCAACGGTCCAATGGTAGTTTCAGTAGTGGTCGACGTTGTTTGGAACATCAGTCCTGTGTCCAGCTCAGTGATATTTACCCTGTACTCACGAATTATACCTCTGTGATCCATCTGAGGAGGTGGGTCCCACACAAGCCCGATGTGGGTGGAGTTAAGGGCAGTACCACTGACATTCATTGGGTGACTGCTTGGAGCTGCAATTTAAAGCAAGGGACCGTGTATTTTATACAACTTGTGGTACAAAAGTATAATTTTTACGAAGTATTATATTGATTGAACATTGCAGTATCAATATTATCTATGCAGTATCCTACCAATTAAGAAACCACAGCACTAAAGGTCAACAGTGGTATGCAGCTAAGTGACCATTATTACACTATTTTACCTTCCTCCAAAGTCTGTACTACAAATTCATCAGAAAACGGTCCACTTCCTACTCGTGTAGTTGCAGCAATTGTGCAGATGTAAACAGTAAAGGGTCTCAGTGAAGAAACTGTGATACTGCTGGTGGTTGACATTAACTGTACCATTCCTCCACTAGTCATCGCTGTAACATTGACTATGTAACCAGTGATGATTCCATTTCTGTTTTCCAAGAGTGGAGGCTGCCAATGTAATACAATCTGTCTTATGACTCCAGGTACACCTGAAAGGTTTTGTGGAGCTCCACTGGGTACTAATGGGAAAATAGAATTGCATATAGTCAACTACCACAGTGACAAAAGTAGAGTATAATTATGTGGATTGGGCTAATGTGGTTGCAGCTAATTTGATTTTGTCCCTTTGTTGTAGTTCAGGAAGTACTGGACTTTGGTAGGCATTCATAATGCTGTTTTGTAGGCAATAGTGAACTTTCATCTTTTGAAAAATAAAAACTTTCTCATCACTTGTAAATGAATGGCAAACAATAGAAGATGCTAGCAGGAAATGAATAATTCCTGCAGTGTGTGCATACATACATTTGTAACATGAGTACTATAATATGTTGCAATTGGCTCCAGGGTTAGTCATATATGCACCACTCAAATTTAGTGTTTTGTACAGGCATCCAATGTATTACCCAATTTATCACCTTTTTTTCACTACAAGTGTTTTACACAAAAAGGTGCGCTGCATCAACAGTATCGCTATAGTAGATCATTTCAGTTCTAAGAGAATATGGTGGTCATTAATGAACTAAAAAAACAACTCACTATCTTCATCTGTTCTCACCACAACAGCACTGCTGTAGGGTCCTTCACCAACAGTAAAAGCAGTGATAATGCAGCTATAAGAATAATATGGATGTAGAGGTCCAATGGTAGCTTCAGTAACAGTTGACGCTATCCGAAATATCAGTCCTGTGTCCAGCTCAGTGACATTAAGCCTGTATTCGCGAATTATACCTCTGTGATCCACCTCAGGAGGTGGGTCCCACACAAGCCCGATGTGGGTGGAGTTAAGGGCAGTACCACTGACATTCATTGGATGACTGCTTGGAGCTGCAAGGAAAAGGGACTACCCTATACAACTTGTGGTACTGCAGTCTTAATCGTAAATTACAAAGCAATAATGACCCTTTAGTACATATAAATGGGCTTATACCTTCTTCCAGAGTCTGTACTGTAATTTCATCACTGAATGGCCCACTTCCTACACTTGTAGTTGCAGCAATGGCACAGACATAAACAGTAAAGGGACTCAATGAAGAAACAGTGACACTGTTAGTTGTGGACATCAATTGCGATATTTCTCCACTATTCATTCTAGTAACATTGACAACATAACCAATGATGATTCCATTCCTGTTTTCAGGAAATGGAGGCTCCCAGTGTAATAGAATTTCTCTTGTATCTCCAGGCATGCCTGTGATATTTTGTGGAGCTCCACTGGGTACTGAGGGATGAAATATATTAGGTTAAAACAATGAACATTAGCATATTCATACACTAGATGCCAAGTGTAAAGATTTAAGGAATAGAGGTGTATACACACAAAGGTAAATGTATGAGATTACTATCAAAGTAGCTTATATATCAGTTGGAACATGAGAACTCTCACATTGGTTTGAATATACATAATTCCTGAAAGCACTCACCATCTTCCTCTGTTCTAACAACAACGGCACTGCTGTAGGGTCCTTCATCCACAGTGATAGCAGTGATGATGCTGGCGTAAGTGTAATAGGGATGCAACGGTCCAATGGTAGTTTCCGTAGTGGTTGACGCTGTTTGGAACATCAGTCCTGTGTCCAGCTCAGTGATATTTAATCTGTACTCACGAATTATACCTCTGTGATCCATCTGAAGAGGTGGGTCCCACACAAGCCCGATGTGGGTGGAGTTAAGGGCAGTACCACTGACATTCATTGGGTGACTGCTTGGAGCTGCAAGGAAAGGAAAATGGGCTACCCATATAACTTGTGGTACTGCAGTATCTTTAGAGCTTTGAAAAGTAACCACCCTTTAGCTGGTGATATAATCTACCTCATGATTGTGCAAAACCCCATGTCTTTTCAGTTAGTCCTTTCTTAATTAATATGTCTCGAAAATAGTATACATATGCTGGTATAGCCTTAGATTCAGAATACAATACTATCTATGGAACATAGCGATATCCTATAAATAAACCACAGCACTAAGGTCAACAGTGGTATGCAGTTAAAATTAAGTGACCATTGTTACACTCATTTTACCTTCTTCCAAAGTCTGTACCATAAATTCATCAGTAAATGGTCCACTTCCTACTTGTGTAGTTGCAGCAATTGTGCAGTTGTAAACAGTAAAGGGCCTCAGTGAAGAAACTGTGATACTGGTGGTGGTTGACATTAACTCTACCATTTCTCCACTAGTCATCGCTGTAACATTAACTATGTAACCAATGATGATTCCATTTCTGTTTTCCAAGAGTGGAGGTTGCCAATGTAATACAATCTGTCTTATGTCTCCAGGTACACCTGAAAGGTTTTGTGGAGCTCCACTGGGTACTAATGGGGAAATAGAATTGCATATAGTCAACAATAACAGTGAATCTAGTACAAAAAGTAGAGTATATATGGATTGGGTTAGTGTGAATGCAGTTAATTTGATTTTGTCTGTTTGTTGTAGTTCAGGAAGTACTGGACTTTGGTAGGAATCCATAATGCTGTTTTGTAGGCAATAGCGAACTTTCATCTTTTGAAAAACTGTAAAACGTTTCTCATCACTTGCAAATGAATGGAAAGCAATAGATTTTAGCAGGAAAAGAATAATTCCTGCAATGTGTGCATACATACATTTGTAACATGAGTACAATAATATGTTGCAATTGGCTCTAGGGTTAGTCTTAAGACACATGCATATAATTATATGCACCACTCAAACTTTGTGTTTTGTACAGGCATCCAATGTATTACCCAATTTATTACCTTTTTCTACTTCAAGAGTTTTACACAAAAAGATGCACTGCATCAAAAATAGCGCTATAGTAAATCATTTCAGTTCTAAGAGAATATGGTGGTCATTAATGAATACAACAACCAAATAAACAACTCACTATCTTCATCTGTTCTCACCACAACAGCACTGCTGTAGGGTCCTTCACCCACAGTAAAAGCAGTGATAATGCTGCTATAAGAGTAATATGGATGTAGTGGTCCAATGGTAGCTTCAGTAACAGTTGACGTTATCCGAAATATCAATGCTGTGTCCAGTTCAGTGACATTTATCCTGTATTCACGAATTATACCTCTACGGTCCCTCTCGGAAGGTGGATCCCACACAAGCCCGATGTGGGTGGAGTTAAGTGCAGTACCACTGACATTCATTGGGTGACTGCTTGGAGCTGCAATTAAGGAAAAGGGATTACCCTATACAACTTGTGATACTGCAGTCTAGCTCGTAAATTACAAAGTAATAACGACCCTATAGTACATATAAATGGGCTTATACCTTCTTCCAGAGTCTGTACTGTAATTTCATCACTGAATAGTCCACTTCCTACACTTGTATTTGCAGCAATGGTGCAGATGTAAACAGTAAAAGCACTCAATGAAGAAACAGTGATACTGTTAGTTGTGGACATCAATTGCAATATTTCTCCATTATTCATTCTAGTAACATAGACAACATAACCAATGATGATTCCATTCCTCTTTCCTGGAAATGGAGGCTCCCAGTGTAATATAATTTCTCTTGTATCTCCAGGCATGACTGTGATATTTTGTGGAGCTCCACTGGGTACTGAGGGATGAAATATATTAGGCTAAAACAATGAAAATTACTGGAGATTATACACTACCAAGTGTAAAGATTTAAGGAATAGATGGTGTATATACAAGTGCAATGTCACTATCAAATTAGTTTATGTTTATATATCAATTGCAACACAAGAAAACACTCACATTGGGTTTACTATATACCTAATTCGTAGCATAACTCACCATCTTCCTCTGTTCTAACAACAACAGTATTGCTATAGGGTCCTTCATCCACAGTGAAAGCAGTGATGATGCTGACATAAGTGTAATAGGGATGCAACGGTCCAATGGTAGTTTCAGTAGTGGTTGATGCGGTTTGGAACATCAGTCCTGTGTCCAGCTCAGTGATATTTACTCTGTACTCACGAATTATACCTCTACGATCCATCTCAGGAGGTGGGTCCCACACAAGCCCAATGTGGGTGGAGTTAAGGGCAGTACCGCTGACATTCATTGGGTGACTGCTTGGAGCTGCAAGGAAAGGAAAATGGGCTACCCATATAACTTGTGGCACTGCAGTATCTATAGAGCTATGAAAAGTAACCACCCTTTAGCTGGTGATATAATCTACCTCCTGATTGTGCAAAAAACCCAGGTCTTTTTAGTTTGTCCTTTCTTAATACGTCTCAGAAATAGTATACATATGCTGGTATAGCCTTAGATTCAGAATAGAATACTATCTATGGAACATAGCGATATCCTATAAATAAACCACAGTACTAAGGCCAACAGTGATATTGTTAAAATTAAGTGACCATTGTTACACACATTTTACCTTCTTCCAAAGTCTGCACCATAAATTCATCAGTAAATGGTCCACTTCCTACTCGTGTAGTTGCAGCAATTGTGCAGATGTAAACAGTAAAGGGACTCAGTGAAGAAACTGTGATACTGCTGGTGGTTGACATTAATTGTACCATTTCTCCACTAGTCATCGCTGTAACATTGACTATGTAACCAGTGATGATTCCATTTCTATTTTCCAAGAGTGGAGGCTGCCAATGTAATACAATCTGTCTTATGACTCCTGGTACACCTGAAAGGTTTTGTGGAGCTCCACTGGGTACTAATGGGGAAATAGAATTGCATATAGTCAACTACCACAGTGACAAAAGTAGAGTATAATTATGTGGATTTGGCTAATGTGGTTGCAGCTAATTTGATTTTGTCTCTTTGTTGTAGTTCAGGAAGTACTGGACTTTGGTAGGCATTCATAATGCTGTTTTGTAGGCAATAGTGAACTTTCATCTTTTGAAAAATAAAAACTTTCTCATCACTTGCAAATGATTGGCAATCAATAGAAGATGTTAGCAGGAAATGAATAATTCCTGCAGTGTGTGCATACATACATTTGTAATATGAGTACTATAATAGGTTGCAATTGGCTCCAGGGTTAGTCATATATGCACCACTCAAATTTAGTGTTTTGTACAGGCATCCAATGTATTACCCAATTTATCACCTTTTTGTACTTCAAGTGTTTTACACAAAAAGATGCACTGCATCAACAGTAGCGCTATAGTAGATCATTTCAGTTCTAAGAGAATATGGTGGTCATTAATGAACTAAAAAACAACAACTCACCATCTTCATTTGTTCTCACCACAACAGCACTGCTGTAGGGTCCTTCACCCACAGTAAAAGCAGTGATAATGCTGCTATAAGAATAATATGGATGTAGTGGTCCAATGGTAGCTTCAGTAACAGTTGACGCTCTCCGAAATATCAGTCCTGTGTCCAGCTCAGTGACATTAAGCCTGTATTCGCGAATTATACCTCTGTGATCCACCTCAGGAGGTGGGTCCCACACAAGCCCGATGTGGGTGGAGTTAAGGGCAGTACCACTGACATTCATTGGGTGACTGCTTGGAGCTGCAAGGAAAAGGGACTACTCTATACAACTTGTGGCACTGCAGTCTAAATCGTAAATTACAAAGCAATAATGACCCTATAGTACATGTAAATGGGCTTATACCTTCTTCCAGAGTCTGTACTGTAATTTCATCACTGAATGGCCCACTTCCTACACTTGTAGTTGCAGCAATGGCACAGACGTAAACAGTAAAGGGACTCAATGAAGAAACAGTGACACTGTTAGTTGTGGACATCAATTGCGATATTTCTCCACTATTCATTCTAGTAACATTGACAACATAACCAATGATGATTCCATTCCTGTTTTCAGGAAATGGAGGCTCCCAGTGTAATAGAATTTCTCTTGTATCTCCAGGCATGCCTGTGATATTTTGTGGAGCTCCACTCGGTACTGAGGGATGAAATATATTAGGTTAAAACAATGAACATTAGCATATTCATACACTAGCTGCCAAGTGTAAAGATTTAAGGAATAGAGGTGTATACACACAAAGGTAAATGTATGAGATTACTATCAAAGTAGCTTATATATCAGTTGGAACACGAGAACTCTCACATTGGGTTTAATATACATAATTCATGAAACCACTCACCATCTTCCTCTGTTCTAACAACAACGGCACTGCTGTAGGGTCCTTCATCCACAGTGAAAGCAGTGATGATGCTGGCGTAAGTGTAATAGGGATGCAACGGTCCAATGGTAGTTTCAGTAGTGGTTGACGCTGTTTGGAACACCAGTCCTGTGTCCAGCTCAGTGATATTTAATCTGTACTCACGAATTATACCTCTGTGATCCATCTGAAGAGGTGGGTCCCACACAAGCCCGATGTGGGTGGAGTTAAGGGCAGTACCACTGACATTCATTGGGTGACTGCTTGGAGCTGCAAGGAAAGGAAAATGGGCTACCCATATAACTTGTGGTACTGCAGTATCTTTAGAGCTATGAAAAGTAACCGCCCTTTAGCTGGTGATATAATCTACCTCCTGATTGTGCAAAAAACCCATGTCTTTTCAGTTAGTCCTTTCTTAATTAATATGTCTCGAAAATAGTATACATATGCTGGTATAGCCTTAGATTCAGAATAGAATACTATCTATGGAACATAGCAATATCGTATAAATAAACAACAGCACTAAGGCCAACAGTGGTATGCATTAAGTGACCATTGTTACACTCATTTTACCTTCTTCCAAAGTTTGTACCATAAATTCATCAGTAAATGGTCCACTTCCTACTTGTGTAGTTGCAGCAATTGTGCAGATGTAAACAGTAAAGGGACTCAGTGAAGAAACTGTGATACTGGTGGTGGTTGACATTAACTGTATCATTTCTCCACTAGTCATCGCTGTAACATTAACTACGTAACCAATGATGATTCCATTTCTGTTTTCCAAGAGTGGAGGTTGCCAATGTAATACAATCTGTTTTATGTCTCCAGGTACACCTGAAAGGTTTTGTGGAGCTCCACTGGGTACTAATGGGGAAATAGAATTGCATATAGTCAACGATAACAGTGAATCTAGTACAAAAGTAGAGTATATGTGGATTGGGTTAGTGTGGATGCAGCTAATTTGATTTTGTCTGTTTGTTGTAGTTCAGGAAGTACTGGACTTTGGTAGGAATCCATAATGCTGTTTTGTAGGCAATAGCGAACTTTCATCTTTTGAAAAACTGTAAAAAGTTTCTCATCACTTGCAAATGAATGGCAAGCAATAGACTTTAGCAGGAAAAGAATAATTCCTGCAATGTGTGCATACATACATTTGTAACATGAGTACTATAATATGTTGCAATTGGCTCTAGGGTTAGTCTTAAGACACATGAATATAATTATATGCACCACTCAAACTTTGTGTTTTGTACAGGCATCCAATGTATTACCCAATTTATTATCTTTTTCTACTTCAAGAGTTTTACACAAAAAGATGCACTGCATCAAAAATAGCGCTATAGTAAATCATTTCAGTTCTAAGAGAATATGGTGGTCATTAATGAATACAACAACCAAATAAACAACTCACTATCTTCATCTGTTCTCACCACAACAGCACTGCTGTAGAGTCCTTCACCCACAGTAAAAGCAGTGATAATGCTGCTATAAGAATAATATGGATGTAGTGGTCCAATGGTAGCTTCAGTAACAGTTGACGTTATCCGAAATATCAATCCTGTGTCCAACTCAGTGACATTTACCCTGTATTCACGAATTATACCTCTACGGTCCCTCTCGGAAGGTGGATCCCACACAAGCCCGATGTGGGTGGAGTTAAGGGTAGTACCACTGACATTCATTGGGTGACTGCTTGGAGCTGCAATTAAGGAACAGGGACTACCCTATACAACTTGCGATACTGCAGTCTAGCTCGTAAGTTACAAAGTAATAACGACCCTATCGTACATATAAATGGGCTTATATACCTTCTTCCAGAGTCTGTACTGTAATTTCATCACTGAATGGTCCACTTCCTACACTTGTATTTGCAGCAATGGTGCAGATGTAAACAGTAAAAGCACTCAATGAAGAAACAGTGATACTGTTAGTTGTGGACATCAATTGCGATATTTCTCCACTATTCATTCTAGTAACATTGACAACATAACCAATGATGATTCCATTCCTGTTTCCTGGAAATGGAGGCTCCCAGTGTAATAAAATTTCTCTTGTATCTCCAGGCATGACTGTGATATTTTGTGGAGCTCCACTGGGTACTGAGGGATGAAATATATTAGGCTAAAACAATGAAAATTACTGGAGATTATACACTACCAAGTGTAAAGATTTAAGGAATAGATGGTGAAAATACAAGTGTAAGATCACTATCAAATTAGTTTATGATATCAATTTGAACACAAGAAAACACTCACATTGGGTTTACTATATACATAATTCGTAGCATAACTCACCATCTTCCTCTGTTCTAACAATAACAGCACTGCTATAGGGTCCTTCATCCACAGTGAAAGCAGTGATGATGCTGACATAAGTGTAATAGGGATGCAATGGTCCAATGGTAGTTTCAGTAGTGGTTGACGCGGTTTGGAACATCAGTCCTGTGTCCAGCTCAGTGATATTTACTCTGTACTCACGAATTATACCTCTACGATCCATCTCAGGAGGTGGATCCCACACAAGTCCGATATGCGTGGAGTTAAGGGCAGTACCGCTGACATTCATTGGGTGACTGCTTGGAGCTGCAAGGAATGGAAAATGGGTTACCCATATAACTTGTGGTACTCCAGTATCTTTAGAGCTATGAAAAATAACCACCCTTTAGCTGGTGATATAATCTACCTCATGATTGTGCAAAAAACCCATGTCTTTTTAGTTTGTCCTTTCTTAATACGTCTCAGAAATAGTATACATATGCTGGTATAGCCTTAGATTCAGAATAGAATACTATCTATGGAACATAGCAATATCCTATAAATAAACCACAGCACTAAGGCCAACAGTGATATGGTTAAAATTAAGTGACCATTGTTACACCCATTTTACCTTCTTCCAAAGTCTGTACTATTAATTCATCAGTAAATGGTCCACTTCCTACTTGTGTAGTTGCAGCAATTGTGCAGATGTAAACAGTAAAGGGACTCAGTGAAGAAACTGTGATACTGCTGGTGGTTGACATTAATTGTACCATCTCTCCACTAGTCATCGCTGTAAAATTAACTATGTAACCAGTGATGATTCCATTTCTGTTTTCCAAGAGTGGAGGTTGCCAATGTAGTACAATCTGTCTTATGTCTCCAGGTACACCTGAAAGGTTTTGTGGAGCTCCACTGGGTACTAATGGGGAAATAAAATTACATGTAGTCAACTACCACAGTGAGTCTAGTACACAAGTAAAATATGAGTGGATTGGGTTAAAGTGTTTCCAGCTATTTTCCTTTGATGCAGATCAGGAAGTACTGGGTTGTAGTAACCACAGAGTTGTTTCATACACAATAGTGAACTTGTAAAATATCCCCATGAAAAATAAAAAATTACAGGCAAAATGAATAGCAAGCAGTACAAAGACGTTAGCAGGAAAAAGATAATTTCTACTGTATGTAGGTATGTAACATGATTATATATTCTATAGTATGTTGTAATTGGCTCCAGGCCAAGGGTTAGTCTTAGAATGTATGCATATTCATGCACTGCTAAAAATTCGTGTTTTGTACAGGCATCCAATCCATGACACAGTAAAATACCTTTTTCTGTGGCAGAATATTAATTTTGTGAGCCTGGCTAGCGTGCTAGAACTTCAAACAAAATGATACACTGCATCAACTATAGCGCTGTAGTAATAAACAACTCACTATCTTCATCTGTTCTCACCACAACAGCACTGCTGTAGGGTCCTTCACCCACAGTAAAAGCTGTAATAATGCTGCTATAAGTATAATATGGATGCAGTGGTCCAATTGTAGCTTCAGTAACAGTTGACGCTATCTGAAATGTCAATCCTGTGTCCAGCTCAGTGACATTAAGTCTGTATTCACGAATTAAACCTCTATGATCCATCTCGGGAGGTGGGTCCCACATAAGCCCGATGTGAGTAGAGTTAAGGGCAGTACCACTGACATTCATTGGGTGACCGCTTGGAGCTGCAAGGAAAAGGGACTACCCTATACAACTTGTGGTACTGCAGTCTAGCTCACTGCAAAAATATGTAGCTGTTTTGAATACTTAGTGTTTACAGGAATTTCAAAAGTCTGGAGTTCAAGGTAGGAGTTAGGCCTCAAAGTGGGTAGTTTGTTCTTTGTTCCTGGAAGTTGACATTCCATACTGACATTCCATAGTACGGAACAGATTACCCACTTTGAGGGCTAACTCCTATACCTACATCTGAAATTCTGGTAACCACTAAGTAGTCAAAACAATTGTGGCATTCCCGTGTAGAAATTGAATATTATTCCGTTGCGTATTTCAATTGCATCACTGCATTCCAAGCGCTGTATCTCTGAACTTCCGTTAAAGGCGGGGCTCATACACACAGCGTAGATGTGTCAGATATTGATGCGTTTACACAGTGTATGAGCCTCGCTCTTAATGGAAGTTCAGAGATACAGCGCTTTGAACAAAGTGATGCAATCTAAATATGCAACGGAATAATATTCAATTTCTACACGGGACTGCCACAATTACATATTTTTTTCAGTGTGTATTCATACAAAACGATAAATGGGCTTATACCTTCTTCCAGAGTCTGTACTGCAATTTCATCACTAAATGGTCCACTTCCTACACTTGTAGTTGCCGCAATGGCACAGATGTAAATAGTAAAGGGACTCAATGAAGAAACAGTGATACTGTTAGGTGTGGACATCAATTGTAATATTTCTCCACTATTCATTCTAGTAGCATTGACAACATAACCAATGATCATTCCATTCCTGTTTTCTGGAAATGGAGGCTCCCAGTGTAATAGAATTTCTCTTGCATCTCCAGGCGTGCCTGTGATATTTCGTGGAGCTCCACTGGGTACTGTAGAATAAATATAATAGCTTACAATTAGAGCAATTGAGACAACACAATGAAGATAATAATTGCCATAATACATCTGACGGAGAAAGACGAATGCAATGCCTTGGGAGGGGCAGGTGATTGTGCTCTAGTCTACATAGTAGAGGGTTCAGTAACTATGGTAACGGTAGTTCACACTAAACAATGTGTGTGGGTGGGGGAAGCAGAGTAATGTGTTGTATGCCTAAGAACTACTAGAGAAGATGCAGGCTTCATGTAGCTATAAAAACACACTAGACAGCATGTGTTGTAAACAAACCCGGAGCTCAGCATTCATAACTTCATTATACTTAACTACTAGACATGGCGTGTAGTTGAACCTTAACTATAGGCAGGTGTATACAACCCACCTTCTTCAAAGGTAATCACTGTAGCAACCTCAGAATATAGTCCCACACCAATGGTGACTGCTGCCACGGACGACCGGTAGGTGTAGAAGGGATGAAGCATGACCACACTTAATGAGGTGGTGGTACTGATAAACTCCAGAACACTTCCTGTCTCCACCTCAGTGACTGTGATCCGATACTCTCTGATCATTCCATTCTGCTCCCTGGGAGGTGGTGGGTCCCAGGAGAGTGATATTTCCCTCGAAGTCTGTGCAGTGGCAGTCAGATTGTGCGGAGGGCTTGATGGTACTACACGGAATATATAATGTGTGTGAAAGAGCAAATATTCAGCCAGTGTTCATAGCATTATACATGAGGCAAGAGAATGAGTGAGTTTAGTACGTGCTAATGCGTTGTGCATGTTATTGACACATATACTGTAAAAAGTAATCAAACACCTGCATTCTGACAGTAATGATACTTCAGATAGTGTTACTCTTTACTACATTACAGCATCACTTGGTATGTAATTCCTGGACCTGGTATAGTAATTTCTGTGGAAATAATGTTAGGTGTGTTACTAATTAATTCCTGGACCTGGGTAGTAACTTCCGTGGAAATAATGTTAGTACCACTACAAATGGTTACTTAGAATTGTGGGGAGTAACTGAAGGAAGTGCTTAGCGTAAATGGATACATCATGCACTTTATACTAAAGCAGGATCCAATTGCAAACTGACTTGGTATAGGATATGAATTCTGGGAATACCATAATCACACTTGTCATTTCTCAGTAACTCACTAGCTTCTTGTGTGGTAAAAACAACAGGCGAGCTGAATTCACTGGATCCAACACCGTTAGCTGCAGCAACTCTGCATGTGTATGTATCAAATTCCTCCAGTTCTGACAGTTTGTGTGAAGTAGCACTACTGCTGAGGCTAACAGACAATGCAGGGAGACTGAACCGGGATTCAGTGCACTCAACAGTGTTTGACAGTAAATCAGTAGGGTCAACATTTCCTGGAGCTATCCAGGACAAGGCGGCTGTTGTGGTTCCTATACTGATGATTTGGACATTGCTTGGGGGGTCGGGGACTATTAATGAATAAAGAAATACCATAACCACAAGTGTATATTGACACATACACACACATACTGTAACACATTCAATGTACACACGAGTACACACACGTGCACACACACACACACACACACACACACACCAACTGAGCAAAAATTGATTGGTTATGCAGGGGCAACAGAACCGGTCCGGCTGGTCCGGTTTTGCCTGGACCACTTTTCAGCGATCAAGTAATCGAAATTCATAAACTGACGTAACTTAAATAACGACTGAGTAGGAAATGCAAAAGTGCATAGCTGTTTCATTAAGGAAATATTACTTTCATCACTTGGGTCCACAATTTTTGCAGCATCCACTCTGTAAATCCAAACTCCATCCACATCAACATTTGATGTGCTGGCAATGTTGATGATTGAAGCAGTACTTGAGCCTGGAACAGCAGCATATCGTTCACTGTCTCCAGCATTGAATCCCACTTGGGCAGGAGTTCCTCCAAGGCCATCAATTCCTTCTGAAGCATCGCCTGTTGTCCACTGAATCAGCCCATCGGCATAGAGGAATATCACAAAGGACAGAGTACCATCAGTGGCCATTACACACTGAAAAGTGTTTCTCTGGAAAGGAGGAGCATTGGGGAATTTTAGCCATTGGTGGTGTGTTATATGGTATCTATGTCACAACATATAATATTGGGTCTTCTACTATTATAACTTAACGTGGGCAATTGCTCTGCCAAGTATGAAGTATAGCAGTCGAGTAGAAGCGGATGTATTTGAATCGCGACTTGGGCGGGGCGAGACGGGTCGTGAGCCAGGCTGTCGCAAAAATAACAATTGACCTGGATAACTTAAATAATACCTCCATATAGGACTATCTTGTTTATTTACTATATACCTATATACCTGCAGTAGTATGTTGTAGTATATTATAGAGTAGCTATACGAATGTCAGCTTTATAAAACAAAAATTAAGCTAGGAGATACCTTATCTGTGTGGGAATCAAAATATCCAACATGATCCCATGTAGCAATAAAAAGGTAAGATGGAGTGAAGAAGTCCAATGCTGTGAACGCAGCTCGTATGTCATCTCTGGCCCTGTTGAGTAGAGCAGAGTCTCCTGTCTGTCTGTACCAGACAACTCCGGTCCCTGTGGTGTCCACATCTGCCCAGTAAGGAGCAATCAGTTCAAGATCACCAGAGAGTGGAAATGGGTCTGGAGTAAAACTTGACACAGCCACAGTGAATGAGATATCACCATTATTATTCACCTAGACCATGGAATAGAGAAAAGACATAGATAACTATGGACCTTGCGCCCTTAAAATCAAATTATAGATGGATAATAAGAGAGACGTTTTTTGATTACTGTTGCTCATTTTTTCTTTTCCTGAGTGTCATTCACCATCATTAAACTCAAATAGCTAGCTACATATATATTTTGAGGTTACTAGAGTCATCCTTATGGAACCTGCTTAGGATTACTACACCATTTATGCATGGTTAGTGTGTGTAAAAGCCAAATTAATGAACCATAGTATGGTTTTTTATATACAACAACTATAGTTAGAATGCTACTTAAAAGTGGTCAGCCCTGAGTTGCAACATCACTAATGCACTGCCGTTTGGAAATGATAGTTAATTGTAGCTATACAATAATGTAACATATGAGGGTTGCATAGGTGATAGCTATAGCTAAATTTACGCTTACTAGCGGCCTATTCATGGTAGCATAGATAGTAGAGTCCTTCTACTTTACAATTTATGATGGTAGCTAGCTACTCACAAAAAGGGTGGGATGATCCTTATTAAAGAATGGAAATGGTTCATTCAAAGTAATGCCAGATGATGAGCCATCATCACTAGGTCCCAAGGAGCCATCACCAGTCCCTGTTCCAAATGAATAGAAACTCCCAAGAGGAATTCCTGCCACAGCTCTCAGTAGCAGGCTAAAGACAATGTAGAAGACTAAAAATGATCCTTGCTCCATACTCTTCTCACTATCACCTGACTATCACTATCACTAGCAAAACGATTCGTTTATAGCTAGCTATAGCTATTAATCTACACTAGCTAGCTACCGGATCCGTGTAGTTATATATAGGCAGCGGCGGCGGAAGCATGAAAAAAGTGGGGGAGGGGGGGGGGGGTGCTGAAGGAGTTGGGCTGCCAAGCAGCCCCCCGCGCAAAGGCGGAAACATTTTTTCACCAAGCTTTTTAAAGGGGTCAGGAATCGCTCTCATGGGGTCTCTAACTAACTAACTCGAACTAACTCACCGTAAATCTGCTTGCTCACGCACGTAGCGTTAATGCAGTCAAAGCTCCCAAAGACGCCATGCAATATAGACTACACATGGCCGTAGCAAGCGGTCCGGCCGGTCCGGTTTTGGCCGGACCAGTTTTCGGCAGATAATTTTTGGAATTGCGCATGCGCAGAAGTATAACGTCACGTTACTGTGCCATAAAGAGTGATAGCTACTGGAAGTTTGCAGGCCCATTAGACCAAAGTACGTCAAGCTAGCTTAGTTTCGTGTTGCCTAGACGGCGAAAAAGTGATAGATATCGATGATACGTATGTTTTGGCAAGCTAACTGGAAGCGCACTACGAAATTGCCGAGTCAGCACTTCGCTGATCCGCTCCACGGCTGCATTTTGCTTGAACTGACCCATTGCTAAGTACAACCTCCAGTTGAATAATTTCTGTGAAAATGTCTGGCTAAATTTTAGATATGAAATATCTCGAACTAGCAGGTTAAAATCTGTTGACTACACTGCAAAAATAGCTATATAGAAGGGTTACTTTAACTCAGCTACGGCTATCTCAGTTGCACCATCTAAATGAATATTGTACACATCAGTTGCATGCAAAAACATAATAGTTGTGTATAGTACCTATGTACAAGAAACATGTTTGTAGTCATGGTCAATGTGTTGGAATGCATGTTTCTAATAACAGCTGGTTACAAGGTAAACTATGTTGTGAGAGAATGAGCTAGGCAAATGGAGGAGTAAAAGGTACATTACACAGTCATAACTCCTCCAAATCCCTAGCTAATACTCCCAGTCTGAGGGTGTACATTCCAACAAACCTCTCCCTTATTCCTACAATACTATAGTCCATAAAATAAAACCAATATGCCTTTGGTTGCAGATACACACACAGTAAGTAGACTACACTTGTAACCATGATAGTGAAGCTGCAACTGAGCTAACCATAGATTGGTTAAAGTAATTTTTGCAGTGAATATATATTTGCACTGTATGCATGCATGAAAAGATGCCTCAGAAGGCCTCAGAAAGCACCTCGGAGTACCTAAAATCTCAAAATTTTCTGGGGGGGCATGCATCCAGACCCCCCTAGAAAGAGTGGACTAACGCCCACCAAATATTAAGGGAATCTGACCACGCCCCCTGGCCGGATGACTTCAAAACTGCTTGCTACAGCCCTGCTACAGCTCAGCCCCACCATCTACGAGTTTTGCACGGCTACAGCCGCAGCCCCTGTCAGTGAAATAGATGGCTCTAAATAGAGTGTTCTTCAATTTAGTGGATGGCCTCTAGCTCTGGCCGTGAGTTTTAATCGTGAGAAATATAGTTAGGTACTGCATGACCGCTAGAACAGCGTTAGTACTATGTCCATATATGACGTCACCGAGCTGCCAAAGTGGGGGGGGGGGGCTATGCCCCCCATTCTCCGCCGCCTATGATAGGGTCACAGATGTGTCACGCTAGCTATGTCTTATCTCTAAATTTGCATAAGCAGTTCTCCGGAAAGACAGGGCAGTAATTAGTCTCGCGTGGGCACCCCATAGAGTCTGGCCACGCGAGACTAGTAGTGCGAGTCAGAGGAGGTACGTCAATATCACGTGCACGTACGCTGACGTCACTTAAGTGTAGTAATCGCCATAGAGATTTTGAGACCCTCTGCTGCCAAAGCAAAGCACTGCAAGAGCGGTTTGAAGTGCTGTGACATCAGTACCAGTAGAAAGGTTCAAGAAAATCGACTGAGCCCCGCAGGTCCCCACCACATTTTGCTCAAGAATGCTAGCGGTTATTACACTACCGTTACTAGCTTCTTACACAGCCAGTATGTATCCAGATCGTACCTATAAGCGAGTAGGCATAACGTGTATCAATACTGCAAGACTTCCAGACAAGAATTTATTTAGAAAAGCACTGGCCAAGACTGGGAGCGGCCTTCATGCACCCGCTTACCGATATCGAACGGCTTTCAAAACGGCCTCTGTAACTTTATAAGGCTCCAAGAATCATAGCACTCTGGGAAATATGGTGCAGTATGGTTTTACAACTGTATCAACTTACTTAGAGAGCACCACAGGCGATCCTCGACGGCGAAACTGAGCTAGTCGTCTATTTGCTACTTTAATTTACGTACGCGTATACCAAAGATATTCGAGAATTTGTCACGCGCGGAATGTTAAATATGCAATTATGTCATGTGATTTTTGAATGACATCAGAGCCTTGGCGTACCTCTCAGTCTCGTGCCCAGACCTCCTAGGTAGTCTCGTGCCCAGACCTTGGCTCCTCCCCTCGCCGGCGCCGGCGAGGGGAGGAGCCAAGGTCTGGGCACGAGACTAAGGTCTAGGCACAAGACTACCTCCTCTGGCCTTAAATATGATTGAGGAAAATGCTTTTAATACACTAGATCTAGCAATAACCCCCAGCCGCATATTACTTTTGTTCAACAGCTCCAACTGGAAGTCCCCAGAATGTTCAGGCCATTGCTGTTGATTCCAGAAACATCATGTTGACATGGGACCCACCATCTGCCAAAATGCACAATGGAGAAATTCAGCATTATTTGATTGTTGTGATGGTTACTGAAAGTGGGGAACAGTTTCAACTGACATCAGAAGTGACCACTCTGACAATTGGTGATCTACATCCTTTCTATAATTACAGTATTCTCATTTCAGCTGTGACTATAGACACTGGACCATATAGCTTTCCAGTTCATATAACTACTCCAGAAGATAGTAAGCCCACAAAAAAAAAATTTTGCTCGCCTTATTAACTATACTTTTTTGCTTAATTGCAGTCCCCACAGGAAATCCTCAAGATTTTATGGCAGTTCCTGTTAGCTCTACAAGTATTCGGCTAACATGGCGTGACCTGCGGCCTGAGGGAAAAAATGGTATTATTCGAAGTTACAGAATCTCTGTCACTGAGCTTGAGACTGGGAGTGTGTTAAACTTTACCACTGATGAAACAGCGACTCAGCAGATTGTGAACTCTCTTCACCCATTCTACAACTACCACTGCACTGTTGCAGCTTTTACTGTTGGGTTGAGGCCAAGTGCTACAACAGGTGTACAGACCCTTCCTGAAGGTATCAACCCCATAGAGAACTAGAATCCCTTTATTAGGCCTGTCATTGACCTTCTTTCTTGCAGCTCCTAGCGATGTTCCACAGAACATCACCATTGATGCTCTTAAAGCAACGATAGCTCAGCTGACATGGGAACCAACTACTGCAGATCATAGAAATGGGATCATTGAAGCATATATTATCAAAGTTCTTGGCCTTGATGATGGGGTAGAATTCGAACTATCTTCTAATACGCATTCAACAGTAGTCTTCGGGTTGCATCCCTTCTACAGATATCAATACTCAATTGCTGCTCAGACAATTGCACTAGGTCCATTCAGCAGTTCAATCACATATCAAATGCCAGAAGCAGGTAATTTAGAATAATTTGACTGTAAGTGTAATTTATTCTAAAAGCTAACCCAGGGAACCTTTCTATCTAGTTCCAGGAGCACCTGTGAATAATGTTACTGCAGTAATTACATCTCCAAACTCTGTCGTAATATCATGGTATCCACCAGCTGTAAACCTGTGGAATGGTATTATCATTAGATACACAGTTGCATATACCCAGAGAGGAAGTGTTGATGAAGATTCAGAACTTACAGAACTGCAGTCATTTGCACAGTCAATACCTTTACTTGGTTTCCCATTGGCTAATTCTCCTGATCCTCGCACTGCAAACCCTTCGCTAGTAAAGGAAAGCATGCAACTAATGAATCTTCAGGAATATCTTGTTTATCAATTCATGATTTTCTTTGAAAATTCCTGCTGGTAAAAGTGAAAGCAGTGAACCTATTGATCAAGAAATGCCACAAACAGGTAACCAACTGATCTATTATTAATTTTATACTCTACCGACCTGTTTTTGATCGGAATCACTTGATCCAGTTTTCATTAGTACCAATTCATTTCCACTTCTTCTAACCCATATCATTTGTAGCACCATCTGGACCGCCTACTGATGTTAATGCAACTGCTCTTTCTTCAACATCACTACTGGTTACCTGGCAACCTCCAGAACCGCTTGAGCGAAATGGCATTATCACTGCATACCAGATTCATGTAACAACTTTTGAGGAGGAAACATTAAATATTTACATGGTGTCTGGAAATACACTTTCACTTCAGGTTGAAGGTAATTATGCAGTGTCTGTTCATCAAGGTATGCACCCTGTGGCAAACTATTGCCACAGGAATCATACCTTTGGTTTGTTCTGCAAACTTCAATTTTGCCAGTGCATAATTGACCCCAGGAGCACATCAAGCTGGGTTGACCAGTTATATGCACTCTCACTGAGACCTATAATAATAATTGCCACTAGCTAGTGGCAATATTATTATAGGCCTTCTTTTGTAAGTACCAATCTGTCTTCACGCAGGTCTTCAGAAGTTCACAGAATTTATCATCAGAATGTCTGCTGCAACAAGTATTGGCACTGGACCTAATTCCACAGCGGTTACTTTAAGGACACTGGAAGATGGTTTGTCACTGTAGCTATGTTCTTGTATGACTACTGACAGTAAGATAATAAAACAATCTAAAAGTGTGTTAGTCTACCATGCATAAGATATCATCGCACTATTTTCAAGTATGTGTTAATACCCACAAACCATATAGTAAGTATGGGTTTAGGGTGCATGCATTCAGTATAATTAAAGCTTAGTGTTTGGCAGGGTCACTAGCTTGGAGGGAGTCCATGGTGGTAGAATGATGCACTGGCATCACTAATTCACATGGCCGCTGGGTCTAGTAGGTCACAGCATGTAAAGCCTGTGGCTAGGAATGCTATTGGCAGCACTGGCTGTGAATAGGTCTAGACCTGGAACTGGCAGATCTGGCTGCCAAATGCTTCAGTAGGCCCCAGCACATGAACCTGGAAATACGTAGAGCTGAGAACATTATAGAGCCTGGTAGCACTGCATGGCTGCATGAGATTGCTATCTGCACTAAAGAATCCGGCTGAATTCGAACCAATCCAGACTCCAAATTGGCACTTAGAAGGAACAGTAATGCTGGTTGAAGCATCAATAGCCCAATTACAGGTGCAGACAACTTTGGATTGGGTTGGTGTATTTCAAAGTAGGCAGCAAAGTGTAACCAGCTTGATTGTGATGTAAACTGACAAAGTATGAAGTCTGCATGCACACGAAAACCAAAATGAAGCGATATAGAATTGAAGGCTGCCCAGTCTGCCCTTGGGTGATAACCCTTTCACCATTAAAGGCCTCTAGAATGCCATACAAAAATAACAAAAACAGAAAAGCATGCACTTTACATCTCTAATAACTATAGGAATATTTATTATACAGTCTGTGGAATTTTCATAATCTGACATCCGGTATCAATACTATAATGCAGTGCCTGGGGCTCCTATATTCAGTGAAGAGGAAGAAGGTGTAATATTGCTGAATGGCACAACAGTTGAGCTCAACTGGAATCCACCTGAGAGTCCCAATGGTATCATTCTTGACTATCAAGTCATCTACGTTGGCTATGTGGTACCGATACTAAATGGAAATAAAAAGGTATGATGCTTCCTGTAGGATGGCTAATATATTTAAGTGTTTCATGCAGTTATCTACATACTACTGTAATGAAAAGTATGTAACAAGTAGTATTTCTTGCTTATTCAAATACTAGGTGTATAGGTAATCAGTGAAAGTGCTCAACATTATATTTACGAGGTACTTTTTTATACTTAGGCTGAGGGTGGAACTGAGATCTCTGATGGACCGCATACCCTTATCATTAATAATGGGCTCTCTGCTGTGATCTTTGGATTGACTCTGGGACTAACATATGATTTTAAGGTAATCCACATGAAATGATAGGTATTAGTTTCTCCACCTATCACTGGATATGCCACAGTGCTCAGCCTACGACACAGATGTGTCCTGAAAAGCACATACAGCTGCATGGAACATTACTGCTCATTGACAACTTATCTCTCAGATATTAAACATAAGTAATGCTCATTCTGATGACCTCATTCCAACAGATTCGTGCCAGATAGAACTGCTGTTGGATATGGTGACAACTCGACTGTGATAACAGTTGAAACTCCAGAGAGCTTAGCCAGTAAGCTAGCTGTAAAGAGGACAAATACACATAGTTTGAGGATAGTAGGTAGTATTTAATTCTGTTTTGTTTACAATCGGAAATAGAATACCGTTAGAGTTATAGTAAACAAACTTGCCCTGAACTATTGAGTACACCGCTTCCTCTATACAACATACGGTGAATTTACCACAAGCTGTAGCCTGTGCAGAAGTTTGCTCTAAGCATGAGTACAAACGAGGTTACTTTAGAAAAGTTTTCAGACTTTCCATCTGGTATTGGTTACTGATTTAGTACATTGAGAACTGATGTTTTCGAGATATTGTTCTGTCATAATAAGGATTCTTACAAAAGGAGCGTCAGTAATGGTGCTACTCACTACTTTGAACTAGTTCCTTCTTCTCTTCAGTATTCCAAATTATTAAGGAGGTGCCGTATCAACAAAGTAGTTTCCATATCAAATGTGTAAGCAGATCAAACCCATAATCACACTACACTTGGTCAGGATATGCTGTTTCTGCCCATGGTCGTCTTAATTACCCTGTGATAAACTAAAGTACTGACAATAACAACAGTCTACTGTAATCAAAAACTCTTTTCTCTGTGAAACACACTATGTTTTAGCCCGGGTTATACAGTTAGCTGATCTTGTTTAGTGGATCTATTGCCTTAGCTAGGTCTTACCTCATTTTGTGTTTAATTAAAGTTTGGAGGTGTAAAAATAAAATTTATATTTCTGCTCAAAATGTATCAAGGTCCTATAAGTGGAGGTAATAACTCTGGGACAACTGCAGGACTGGTGGTTTTTGCTACATTTGGATGGATAGTAGTGATTGGCATTGTGGCTGCTGTGATATGGTACATACGGCGCAAAAGAATACTGTAAGTTATGCTAATGTGCAACACTATGTGGAAAGTAATACTATATACAATGTTAGATGATTCAAGACTGTATTTACTAAACTTGGAAAATGGTAATATAAGAGAGCATATTTTACACATGCCCTATCCAATTACTGATTTCATAAAATGTTTTAATTAGCTACCAGATAGGAACAGTATAATCATATGTATTCTAATCAATCCCTATAGCCGTAAGAGGAGGCGTGCAATATCTCAAGAAAATCCATATAGTGTTGTTGGTTCTCTGAGCATTACGAACCCAAGGACAAGGTACGTGTTTCAAAAGCCAGAGGAAAATAATTCATAATTCAAAGTCAGTTGTAGTTGTATGTACATGATTTTTGTGGGAGATGATCAGCAAAAGTAAGAGTGCTACATTTCAGGAGCTCACTTGTAAATTCTCAGAAATGTAGACTCCCTATGTCTGTGAATTATACACTCCTAATATGGTATGGATTAATGATTCTAACTTGCTACTGTAATACATTCTCTAGGGACTCTGCTGAAGCCTCTGATGACATACCAGGTAAGTTGACTGCATCATGTAGTAATCTTGCTCGAAATTAAGTATTTTACACACCCCACATAGCAAAGAAGTGGAAGGAAAGTGAAGAGCTTGAAGATACACATCTCTAACTTCCCACATTTGTTATACTGTATGATGTGTGTTACAGATTTATGATTTAGTTAGCAGTAGTACATGTTAGGTGTAGAATAGCTGTACATGTTTCTCAGCTATTGTTAAAGTAGAACTAAAGCTGTTGGCTCATTATTCTATCGCCAATTTCCCCTTAAAAGTTTGATTGTGTATGGATAATTTTATTTTACCTACTCATTATTATTGTATACGTTCTCTAGTGTGTGTCAGATGTAGAATTTGATTATAGTCTTTCAGCTGATTTAGTTATCAGTAGAACATGTTAGGTGCAAAATAGCTGCACATGTTAGCTATTGTTAGTCTAATATTATAAGAGTAAAACTAAAGCTGTTGGCTCATTATACTATCGCCAATTTCCCCCTTAAAGATTTGTTTGTGTATCATTAACCTACTCATTATTTTGTATATGTTCTCTAGTTTGTGTCAGATGTAGATAGTCTTTCAGCTGTGGAATTAAAGTTTAGCCTGTTGGCTCAGTTAGCATTTTCCATACGTATTTGGTCACAATTTTTGTCATATACTCTCAAGATTTTTATTGCAGTACAACTGGCAATGCTTCAAAAATTGTATAATCATGTCCCAGCTTTGCTGGAGTTCATTCCAAGGGTTGTGCAAAAGGAAGCTAAATACAGAAGCACTCTCCTTACCAGTAACACCACCAAATTAATGTCAGAATACTGAAACAAAAGCAAACACAAAGAGGCTACCGTATTTCCTTATATAAAGGCCCGGGCGTTTATTTCCTTCCCGCCATTTTTGACCCGGCGTTAAAACGGGGCCGGCGTTTAAACGGGGCCGGCGTTTATAAACGAGTGCTAACTCGTGCGTACAAAAATTAATGCTAACTAAGACTTCCTAGCGACGAAACACTCCCAACAACTGTAGCAAGCATGAAGAATTGATACTAGCTACTACAGCTACCCGTCTAGGCCCGAGCCTATTGCAATTATGACACTAAAACAGTAAGCTGGCTGGCGGTATGGGCACATGCACACACACAGACGCAATAAACCAGACACAAACGGGAGAGTAGTTGCTTATCGTACTTTCCTGCATCGATTTTCCAACGATATGACAGTAAAACATGTCGAATATTAACGGTCCACGTGCGCAAGGTGCCACGCCCTCAGCTCGACCCGGCGTTTAATCGCAGCCCTTCAAATAAGTGGTATTCTGTTGTAACATGGCAGGATCACCAACTGTGACAGTTATATATTGCACATGAGAAAGTTCTAACAGGGGTTGTGAAAGTATATTAACAAAGTATCTACATTTGTATACCACATCTATTTGTAGCGATATTTCAAAATTGTATAGTCATGTCCCAGCTTTGTTGGAGTTCATTCCAATTAAGGTATTTATTAAAAAGATATATTCTAGTAGAGATAAGCAATATCCTTGCAACACATTCTTTATTCTTCTACATCAGAAGGCATGAATAAGTACATTATAGTACGAACTGAAGGTAATGCAATACGCATGTGCCACAAAGCTATTCCTTTTACAGGACAACAGAAACATACTTAATAGTTGAACTTTTCGTTTCATTTTAGGGCCATTGTCATTAACTTTGTCATTGCAATCTAGTTAAAGGGGTGTAATGTAATGTTTTGGTACGAAGGAGGGGTCAGAGAGGATGAAAATGTATACCTTGGGTAAAAATTACGAAAATGTATGTCAGGCTTCTATACCTTCAGTTTCTGTAAGGAGTTATGGCCAAAACAAAACTATACACAATTTATATGGGTCTTTATGGGGCCCCTACAAAACATATGTTCAAAATGGCGTCTGTAGCAGTTACATGGATGCCGTCTTCGAACTTGTGGCACACGAAGAGTCAGAGATCTGAACAGGTCTACCACACAGCTTACCAAGGAAGGCTTACTACAATTTCGGGTTAGTGGAGTTTGTGCATACTCTGTAAAAGTAGAGATATGAGTGATTAAATAGACAGCACAATCTGGGAGCGATACAAATGTGAGTTTGTAGCATAGCTCGTCTCTTCACTCTCACGTAGCAACCATGGCTGATCCTTGAATAAATGTTGCAAATAAAGACACAATCTGCCAAAACCAGTTGCTTTTTTGCAGTTTCTCCAGAACCATTGTTAGGCATGGTTCTAAGTTAGCTGTTATTTTCACGACAGGCTGGCTCGTGACCCGTCTCACCCTGCTCAAGTTGTGATTCAATTACATCCGTTAACAGTTGGCAGTGTGATTACCCTCGATATAATATTATGTATGTTAACTAAATGCCATTGTCTAGAATGCCACAGTCTGCAGACTCATTAATGTATGGCCCTTCAGTACAGAAATATCATTGTGATATGTATGATGCTGTAGAGAGTCTGGTAAAAAAAATTCGAAGAAGGTAATGATAACACTAGCTGATTTGCATATTCTATGATACAGAAGTACATTTTGTAGCTGCGCTATTTGAGTACTAAAAGTATTAGTAGCCATAGCATCTAATTGATGAAAAACAGTAATTAGAATGTCTTATATCTTAATACTGCAGGCCTTCAGATAAAGTTTTGTCGCCTATCAGCCAAAGGAGGACCCGCCCCGTGATTGGGGGGTGATGTCCCCCCTTTCATATACCTCAGCCTGACACTCTCACACTCGACCACTGCATGCCTGTGACCACTGGAAGCAGTTGCATTTTAATCAAGGATGGGAGGGTGGGTAGTTGTCTGTCCCAGACTCCCTGCCACTGCTGCTTCTCAAAGCGTGGGGGCCACAAATGCACGGGATCTGCTGCGCATGCGTCGCCTATGGCTCCTCCCTCCGTTAATTCTGTTTAACTGAGGCTCTCAGTATACATTGTTGGAAACCGAAATTCTTGTAGTGTGGTAAACAGGCTGACAATAAATAATGTATCGCAAGATTAAGACTCCTATGAATAAATTTTATATAAATATCATATTCTTCTCTATTTCTACAGCTCTGGAATGATCCATCGTCTAAGGATCTCTGTGCAAATGTACAGCCTAGAGACGTTCTTCCCTGGAGATGAGTCTCCTACAGAAGGTACCCCATGGACTGCTGATCAACTAATGTCGGATTTTGAAGAATTTTTTAATACCGCCCTTGACATTTCTGCAATGCTGCAATAATAATCTTGTACAAGTTATGACTCAAAAGTAGGTAATAATTTGTTGTTTCAATGCTTTAATAATGTTATCCATTATGCATATTGTTTTTAATGCACTTTTTGATATCTTTTGTAGTCTTATCAGAGAAAGTGCAGACTACCACATTCTATAATTGTGGTGCTTATGAGTTGGTCCCTCATACAGTGAAGACCACAAACAATGCAACCTATAAAATATTCAGACAAGAAAGTATATAGACGTGGTATCATATATAGCCTTGGACTAGTCCTGACATTATTCAATGATCCATTGTACATAAAGCTATAGGCTGGGACATAATTTTACAATTTGTGGGTAGAAGCTTCATTATTATTGGCATACTATGTGCAGTTGTACTGTAATCAAAGTCTGGAGGATATAGCTACGGCAAAATGTACCATATACAGAGAAATGAGCCAAAGGGTTTAGCTCTACAGCAGCTGAAAGGTTATTATCATACTCTACATCTGACACGTCACTATAGAGAACTAATACAATAAATTAATTAATCCATACACAGACAAATTTTTAAGGGGGAAATCAGCGATACTATAATAAGCCAACAGCTTTAGTTTTAATCTAAGAGAAACATGGCAGTTATACTGTAGTAACACGCACTACTGCTAACTAGCTAAATTATAACTTAAAATCTGTAATACGCATCACACAGTACAAAAACATTGTGGAAGTTAGAAATGTGTATCTTCACAATCTTCACTTTTTGCTATGTGGAGTGTATAAATAGAATTGTGAGCAAGATTACTACATGATATAGTCTATAGCTGGCTACTTACCTGGCATGTCATCTGAAGCATCAGCAGTGTCCCTAGTGAATGTGTTACAGTAGCAAGTTAGAATCATTAATTCACAACAGGAGTGAATAATGGAAGACATAGGGAGTCTAAATTTCTAAGAACATGATTGTAACTGGAAATTGAATTAATTTCAGATTTTGTTTTTTGAAATTCATACCTTTTCATTGGGTTCGTCATGCTCAGAGAATTAGTACCATATTCTTGAGATAGTGTGTACTTCCTCTTGCGGCTGTAGGGATTGATTAGAAAAATTTATACCTGTAGCTGGTTAAATAATTTATATGGTCTGGAATCAATGAATCATCCACTGCTTGTATACATAATAAGAAGGTGGTGTAATGTAATAATAAACACATTCAACAGAAGTGTGAGGCTCCATAGCTATAGGAGTGCGTTATATCATTTTGATCCTTAGATCATGGAGGTAAAATGCTTTAGGATAAACTTTTTAGTTTCAGTTTTAGTGACGAGATATGGCCAAAACAAAACTATGCATAATTTATGTGTCCTTATGGGACAGCTAAGTAAAATAGGATTATTCAGGGGCCTATTCATTGTCCGGACTTCTATGGGTTTACTCTAGGGCTGCTTATGTCGTATCGAGACCCCACCCAGACCGATCCTTACTCCTGTTCCTACCCTCTGTTTGCCATTCAAATATTTACGCTTGAGAGTGTGGTTTGCTTGAATATAAATAAATAATATAGTGTTTGATCACAGAGGAGCGAAATTGTGACCCTTTGGTAAAAACAAGGAAAACTTATAAGAAGCTCCTCTGCTTTTAGTTCTTGTAAAGAATTATGTCCAAAACAAAACTATAGATGAGTCTTTATGGGGGGTCTTACAAGCCACACGTTCAAATGGTGTCTCTAGTAGTTACATGAATGCATCTTTGAACTTGTGGTAGACAATGAGTCAGAGATTTGGACAAGTCTATAACACAGTTTACCAAGGTAGGCCTACTACAGCTCTCAGTGTTTGTGTAGCCTCTGTACAAGCATATAAAGATATGAACACTATTAACGGATGGCACAGTTGAGCGATGCATATATGAGTTTTGAGCAGCACAGCTCGTTTCTACACTCTCCTGTACCAGCCATGTTGCAGATGGAGACAGTAATCTACTAAAGACCAATAGCTTTTTTTGTAGCTTCTCCAGCAGCATTGTTATGCATGGTTCCAGGTTAGTTGTTATTTTCGCGATAGGCTGGCTTCCACCCGTCTTGCCCTGCCCAAGTCATGATTCAGCTTCTAGTCAGTCACCCACTACACATTACACTTGGCAGTGCAATTACCCTGGATATAGTATAATAGTATTACTTTGCACATAGCATTGTACAACTTACATTCTTTTGCGCCGTTTGTACCATATCACAGCAGCCACAATGCCAATCACTACTATCCATCCAAATACTCCGAAAACCACCAATCCAATAGTTGTCCCAGTACTATTACCTCCTCCTTGCTCCTGAGTAGTACCTTAGTATGTTTTGGGCAGGAATATTAGCTTTAATATTACATTTAGTGAAATGCAGAAATAAGGTAGCCAAGACCTAGCTGGGCGACTGGTAAACCTGGAAATGGAAGCCAGAAACAGAAACAGAAACCAGAAATGGAAGTGTAAATTGCTATATTTCAAATGTACGAGATGAGAAAGACGGCCAGTTATTAGCTTACAGAACCCTGTGCATTACTGTAGCTCTGCGCAGGTCAGCATTGGAGAAATTTACGTTTCTGTGTCTGGTTTCTGTTTCCGGTTTTCATTTTCAGATTTTCCAGTCACCTGACCTAGCTGCAGTGACAGACCCACTAAACAAAACTAGCTTAGTGTACAGCTCAGGCTGAAATGTATTGTGTTTCAAAGAAGAATTTTTTGGTCATACTAGACTGCTATAATTTTCAGTATTTTTAGTTAAACACAGATTAATTAATACTTTAAGAAGAACCACGGGCAGAAATTAGTATATTCTGGCCAAGTCTATTGTGATATGGATTCGATCTATTGATATATGGTAAATTGCTTTAATGATACAACATCTCTTTAATAATTGATGAAATACTGAAAGAAGGAACTAGCTAAAAAGTAACAAATCCTTATTAAGTCAGCACACTTGCACTAACTCTATTCAGTAGTTAGCAAAGAGAAGAATATGTCAAAAACAGTTATAAAAGCATCGTCAAACCCAAACTGAAGTATAATTGTCTCTCAGTTTATTTTAATAATGATATCCCATATGTCCTTTTAGCAATTTCTCAACAAAACAGCATTAATTGCTACCTACCAGCCTCAATCCAGATATATTTGCCCGTCTTTATAGCTTACCTAAGCGTTCAAGAGTTATCACAGTTGAGTTGTCACCATATCCAACTGTAGTTCTGGCACGAACCTATTGGAATGATTTCATCAATGTAAACTCTCACAGCAACATGCTTACAACCGAGAGGTAAGTTGTTCATTTTGTCATAAATGTTGTTTGTCTCCTTTGTAGGTTCTCCATAATATTGCACATAAACTCCATCACAACAGTGTTGAGCTTAATCACAAGCATTAGCCATGTCCCCAGGGTCACTTTTCTTATGTCTTATATTTTAGTAAAGTGTTTGTTAGTGTAGTTTTGTAAAATGCAGTTAAAGCAAAAGCAGTACACCGGCCGGGTTAGCCGGAATACTTTAAAATAAACAAGGAGCTAATCTATATGCTCCTTAGCGACATGTCCTCTTCAAGATACATCTGTATCTTAGCCTGAGAACTATGGAATGTGAACTGAAAGGTTGCAAAGCTTCCTTCAATTTGTCCCAGCCCTAAGTCTCAATGTATTATTAGCATAGCACCAATGAACAGCCTTGAGGGAATTGTAGCCAAGCGAGTGGAAAAGTAGGAAATGGGAAAAAGCGGAAACAGGAAAAAGTGGAAAGGGAAACGGAAAGCGGGAATGGAAACGGAAGCACGTATTTTTTACATGTTTATCGACTCACATGAGCAGCGACAGCTCATGCACTGCTGGTCTGAGTAATAGTCTCTCAAGTAAGCAGGTGGGTGAGTTTGATAGGAGTAGAAATCCATTGTCATGGCCCATCACAACCGTATAACTACTGTTACACTTTCTGTTATCTTCCATTTCTCTCTTACTTCCGTGTGGCAAAGGAGTGGTAGATTCTATGGTGTCCTCTTGAGATAAGAGGACCTTGAAACTTACACATGTAGTAGCTATGTCAACTATCACTGTGGCGCAGTTATCACACAGGATAAATTTAATGAATCTACTAAATACAGCGTGAGTATTGCAACATTTATCTGCCATTCGTTCTTTCTCCACACAGAAGTACTTAGTCACATGTTTTGTGACGTAGTTGCAATCACTCTTCTTTTCGACACTGATTGCTTTGAGGCTCAAAGAGTTGCTAACAGCCTGGCAACTAGAGCATAGCCGAAGACCAAGCTGAAATAAAGCTTGAAGTGATAAATAAATGAGCGCGTGAACAGTATGTGAGTATTCGTGACTTGTGAATGAAGGCACACCCCTCTGCTGCACCTACCATCTCTTTGTGGATTACCTTAAAGTCATATGTTAGTCCCAGAGTCAATCCAAAGATCACAGCAGAGAGACTACCATTAATGGTGAGGGCATGTGGTCCATCAAAGATCTCAATTCCACTCTCGGTCTAAGCATGAAAGAATATATAGTTTGTTTGCTACTTATGAGCACTTTCACAAAGTGTAATATTACCTATACCCATACTAACATTATATAGTTTGTAAGCATTTTAAATAGCCGGGCGCGTGCAAAGCATGCACGTCTGGCTAGTCCTAAGATTGCTTTATTATTTTGTGAAAGTTACAAGTAGTACAAGTCCATTTCTTGCTTTATACTCTCCGTAAGCTCCTACTCTGTTTTCTTGTAACAGCCCTAAAAATCTGCTCATACTCTTGGGTCTCATTCATTTTCACCATCACAGAATCTCACTAAGGCTGATAAAGAATTATAGCAATGCACTGTCAATGTAATGTTATTAGTGACCTCTATCATCAATCACTTCGCTGGCTACGCGAGACTAATGAGACTCTAGCCAAGCTGATCCATTCTACAGCTGCATTTAGCTTAGACTAACCTGTTGCTGAGCACGACCTTCAGTTGGATGATTTATGTAAAAAAACACCCGGTTGGTTTTTAGATATGAAATATCAGTCTTGTTTTTATAATAGCAATGTCTAGATAAGTGTATGACAATCTTAACTGCAGTAGCCATCCTACAGGAAAAGTCATACCTCATTATTATTGCTCAGTATTGGTAGTATATAACCAACGTAGATGACTTGATAGTCACGAATGACACCATTGGGACTCTCAGGTGGATTCCAGTTGAGCTCAACTGTTGTGCCATTCAGCAATATTACACCCTCTTCCTCTTCACTGAATATAGGAGCCCCAGGCACTGTAGTATAGTATTGATACCGGATGTTAGACTGTTTAAAATTAATTCTTACCCACTTGATATACTCTCTTCAGTATTGTCCGATAGAGTCACCGTGCAGATAGCAATCTCATGCAGTTAGTACTACAAGGTGCCATATACTGAAGCATTTGGCAGCTGTTTTTAAATGTGCTAGGGCCCACTGAAACATTTGGCAGCCAGCGCTGCCAATAGCAGTTGTAGGCCGTAGGCACACATGCTGTACATGACCCACTAGGCCCAGTGGCCATGTAAACGTGATGCCAGTGCATCATTCTATCCCCCCCGCCTCACTCCAAGTGACTTGGCCAAACACTAAGCATCTATAATTACCGGTACTTTATGGCCGAGAAAAGGTGTAGTGGACCAACATACTGGGTCAGCAGCTCTGGCTGCAAAATACTTCAGTAGGTCTCAGCACATGGACCAGCTACCAATTGCTTCAGTATATAATTTCAATGAATATGTGCACTTATAATTACTAAATGGCTTGTGGGTATAAATGTATACTTCAAAATTGCACACTTTAAGATTGTTAGCAGTCATGCAGGAACATAGCTATAGTGACGTACCATCTTCTAGTGTCCTTATAGTAACCATTGCGGAAATAGGTCCAGTACCAATACTTGTTGCAGCAGAGATCCTGATGATGAATTCAGTGAATCTTTGAAGACCTGTATATCAAAACCGTATACTATTGAAGTTATATTTGTACTAATAGAAACTCCAGAATACTAATTGTTACTATAGATCTCTCAGTGGGAGTGCATAAAACTGGTCAAGCTTCATGTGCTCTTTGGTCTCAAATAATAATTTACTAATGTAACAAAACCATTACTGGTTTATCATTAGTCCCATTGGGTGAAAGGATACTGCATAATTACCTTCAACCTGAAGTGAGCGTGTATTTCCAGACACCATGTAAGTATTCAAAGTTTCATTCCCAGAAGTTGTCACATGAATCTGGTATGCAGTAATAATGCCATTTCGTTCAAATGACTCTGGAGGTTGCCAGATAATCAGTAGTGATGTTGAAGAAAGGGCAGCTGCAGTGACATCAGTAGGAGGTCCAGATGGTGCTACAAATAATGACAGAGTTAGAAGAGGTAAGCTTGAATCTGTACTAATAAAAACTGAATCAAGTGATTTTGATTCATAAACAAGCCTGTAGTTTATATGGTAATAATTCAGTTGGTTACCTGTTTGTGGTAAAAACAGTGTGCACATGTAGAATCATAATGATTTCATAGCTAAGTCAATGGAGTACTTCTTTACCTGCTTGTGGCATATTCTGAATGATTGGCACAGTACCATCACTCGCACCAATAGAGTTTCCAAAAAATATACTAAATTGGTATACAAAATACTCCTGAAGGTTGTTCACAACAGCAGTCTCCATCTGCAGTGGTAGGCCTACTGTGCGTGGATCAGGATCATTTTGTAAAGGAACACCAGGTAAGGGAATGGATGTTGTAAAAGTGAGAAATGGTTGAAGTTCTAAATCCTCTGGGTATTCATCCACACTTCCTAACAATTCGTACTGAATAGTGTACCCAGTGACAATTCCATTCCACTCCTGCACATTCGGAGGGTACCAAGATATGGCGACAGATGTGGGTGATTGCACCATCACAGTAACATTCTGTACTGATTCTCCTGGAACTGAATACAACAAATTGCAGAGATACATCACTTTCTAGAACAGGAATACATTATATTACTACTTACATGTTTCTGGCATCTGAAGAATCAATAAGCTGCTAAATGGGCCAACTGCAATTGTTGCAGCAGCAATAGAAAATTTGTACTGATAAAAAGGATGCAAGTCTGAAACAGTTGCAAATGTCTGTTTGAAATAAAGTTCATATTCCTCATTTGTATCAACACCAGTGATATTGACAATGTACTCCTCAATATTTCCATTTCTATGCTCTGGAGGAGGTGGCTCCCAAGTTAACTGAGCTGTTGTTGCAGCTAAGGCAATTACAGTGATATTCTGTGGTACATCACTAGGTGCTGTAAAATAAAGATCACAGAACCTATTATAATTATTGTTTTGACTAGCATTTCTGTTCACTCTAAGTAGATTCATACATATGTGTACTGATTTCACAACTATAATTATTCTTACGTTCAGAAAAGGTCTGTGTTTTTGTGTATGCACTCGGACCCAAGCCAATGGTGTAAGCTGCCACTGTACAATTGTAGGTATAAAATGGGTGAAGAGAGTTTATATTCATTATAGTGGCTGTTCCATTGGTTTGGAATCTTAAAACTTCTCCAGTCTCAAGTTCAGTGATACTGATGTGGTATGCTTGAATAATACCATTCTGTTCCTCAGGTATTGGGGCAGCCCATGTCAACCTAATACGGCTGGAGCTCACTGCCACTGCTGTAAAACTTTGAGGTACTCCTGCTGGGACTGAATAAATTCGGAATGCATTAATGTATGGATTGGTGTGAATCTATCCAGCATCAACTTACTGTCTTCTAAAGTCTTGATAATTGATGGGGGACTAGATGGTCCAGAGTCAGTGGTTACTGCCGATATCAGAATGCTGTACGTATAAAAAGGATGCAGGTCATCAATGGTTTGATTGGTTGTATTAGACAACACTCGAAACTGTTCTCCACTTTCTGTAACCATCACACTAATGATATAGTATTGGATGTCTCCATTCTGATTCTCAGGTGGTGGCGGTTCCCATCTTAAGCTAATACTTCTGGAGTCAACTGCAGTGACCATGACATTCTGAGGACCCTGGGCAGGAACTGTAATAGGGAACAGTATATTAAACTGTGTATAGTCTTCATGCTGCCCCTGTATAGTGCATCACTGAAACATACCATCCTCATGTGTAGTGATGGTGAAGGGTTCACTGAATGGACCACGCCCCACAATAGTCTCTGCAGCTACAGAACACTCATAGTCATAATCAGGGTGAAGGGAGACAATAACTAATTCTGTGTGCTGCCCATCCTGCTGATAGGTGAAGTTCATGTTGGTGGGGACCTCCAGCAGATGAATGAAATATAGTTGGATGATGCCATTCTGTTCTTCGAGTGGAGGAACCTGCCAAGTTATGAATATAGCTGTAGAACTGAGGACCTCTCCATCTACATTTTGAGGTGGTGCAGTTGGGACTGTGTATAGGTAACACATGTTAATACATGTATTAATCTTTATTGATTTCAAATGTGAACATACCATCTTCTGGTAATTGTATAGTATAGACTTCAGTGAAGGGTCCCATGGCAACTGTAAATGCAGCAACAATGCAGGTATAAGTGTAATGGGGATGAAGTCCTTCTATTACTAGGGAAGTGGTGTTGGAAGCCAGTTGGAAGTGATCACCACTCTCAAAGACTGAGATGTTGATGAGGTAGATCGAAATGATGCCGTTTTGCTCTTCCAGTGGTGGTGGACTCCACATCAAGAGGAAGGCTCTTGTGCTGATTGCAGTAGCTTCCAAATTTTGTGGAGATGAACTTGGCGCTGCACATCAAGAAAGTATTACAATATATTATAAGGTACTGCAGTTGAAGTTAGCTAATACTTACCATCCTGCTGTGTCTGCACAGTATACCGTTCAGAGTAAGGGCCTGAAGCAACTGTAACAGCTGAAACAGAAAAAGTGTAGGTATAGAATGGATGTAACCCACTGATGAATTGTTCAGTCTGAGAAGTTGTATTCAGTGAATAATTTTGGCCAGTCTCTAATTCACTGATATTGATGATATAATGTCTAATGAGCCCATTTTGCTGGTCAGATGGTGGTGGGTTCCACTGAAGGACCACAGATGTTGATAGCACTTCTGTATGACTCAGGGACTCAGGAGATGCTGTAGGAACTACCGCCACCAAGAATGAAAAGAGAAGTGATCATCATATGCCTACAAGTTTATCATTCCAGGCAGATGTAAGAAATACTCACCATCTTCAGGAGTTATAACTGTAACTGACGTGCTGTTTGGTCCAATACCAATGCTTGTCTGTGCAGCAATGAAGCATACGTATGTAGTAAATGGCCTAAGTATTTCCACTAGAAGTGTATTGCTCTCTGAAAAAAGTTGAAATCTCTCCCCAGTCTCCATTGCTTCTACAGCAATGAAGTAGCCAGTTATGATTCCATTTTGATTCTCTGCTGGCGGTGGATCCCAGGTGATTGTCACCGATGTAGAACTTGCTGCAGTAGCTTGAAAATTTTCAGGAGGACTTGCGGGAACTGCAATGAAATAGGAAGATACACTACACTATAATTTATTACAAAGATAAATTTGGTCTGTAGCAAGATTTTTACCATCCTCTGCAGTAGTAACTTGGATTGGTAGAGAATAAGGTCCAGGTTGGACAGTTACTGCAGAAACAGCACAGGAATAGTTATAGTATGGGTGGAGGAAAAGGAGCATCATCTGTGTTGTGGCTAAGGTCATTTCAAAAGTAGTCATAGTGTTTTCCTCTGTGATATTGAGAATGTACTGTCGAAGGATTCCATTGTGATCTTCAGGTGGTGGGTTGCTCCAAGAAAGAAGAAAGCTTGTAGCACCAATGTTGTTTGCAACAACATTTACAGGAGAACTGGCTGGAGCTAAAATTCAGACGATAGGTTACTTAGTCTAGATACACAGTTTTGTAGGCAAATACTGCAGCTTACCATCTTCTGGCAGTTGTATACTCTGTTCAGCTGTAAACGGACCTAAGCCAATTGTCTCCGCAGCCACACTACAGCTGTATATGTAAAATGGGTGGAGGTCTGAAACTATAAACATAGTATCATTGACGAGAAACTGAAGCATTATGCCAGTTTCCGATTCTGTCAGTTTGACTGAGTATCTTCTAATTAATCCATTTGTATGTTGAGTTGCTACAGGCTCCCAAGTTAGTACAAGTGTCCGCGTATCTGTAGTGTTCAATTGTAGATCTTGTGGAGGAGCTGTTGGTACTGTGTCAGGAAAGGTACAGGATGGAACTCTGATAAATTAGAAAACTTACTTTATAATAGCATGTAAATATCTATCCCCTGCTAGTCTATTACAGATGTACTTACTATCTTCAGAAGTTCTTGCGAGTACTGCTTCAGTTCTTGGCCCAGTGGCTATAGTTTCAGCCGCAACTCTGCATTGGTATGTAGTAAATGGAATTAGTCCAGAAACAGTCATGTTGGTTCCAATTGCAGAAGTTGTAACAATGTCGTCAGTTTCAGCTGACATCAAAGTTATAACATATTGACGCAATATGCCATTTTGTTCCTCAGGTAGTGGAGGTTCCCAGGAAATAAAAATGGATCTAGAATCTGTCACAACTGCTTGGAGATTTCTCGGTGGACCAGATGGCACTATAAACAAGGTTTGTTAATGATCTAAATAGAATTAACAGATTAATGATATTCAACATTCTTACAGCTTACCATCCTCATCTGTTATCACCACAACATTATCACTGAATGGACCTAAATCAACTGTGAATGCTGCAATGGCACATATGTATGTGTAGAAGGGATGAAGTGGCCCTATGATAATTTCAGTGAGTTCAGATGTAAAATAGAAAACCCTTTCAGTCTCAAACTCAGTAACATTGATCCTATATTCACGAATCACTCCTCCGTGTTGACTTGGGGGAGGGGCATCCCATTCCAGTTGAATGTGAGTGGAGTTCAGTGATATGCCTGTTGTGTTCAATGGATGACTTGATGGACCTGGTGTAGGTATTTGAATATATATTTTTATAGTGTCCAAAAATACTAGCAATATTAGCATGTATTATACCTTCTTCCAATGTCTGTACACGAATTACTTCAGTGAATGGCCCGCTCCCTACATTTGTAGTAGCAGCAATTATGCATGCATATAAAGTAAAGGGACTCAGTGAAGATATTGTTAAATTGGTTGAAGTGGACACAAAATGCTGTGTTTCTCCAGTGACTAGTTTAGTGATGTTGATGAGGTAGCCAGTGATAATCCCATTCCAATTTTCAGGAGGTGGAGATTCCCATGTAAGGAATATATCTCGTGAACTCAATGGTTCCCCTGATAGATTTCGTGGTGCACTATCTGGAACTATTTGATAAAAAAACAGTAGCAAAACGTGTTATCAAAGTAGCTTTAGATTTTCAAACAACCAATAGCATGACCAGATATTACATTTATGAAGCTTTTGTCTACTACATGGCTTACCATCTTCAGGGGTAGATACAGTTGAAACGTCAGTGTGTGGTCCAATGCCAATTGTGTATGCTGACACAATCCATTTGTAGGTGTAAAAAGGATGCAGAGTGGTAACAGTCAATGAAGTCATTGTACTGATGAACTGCCAGATCCTGCCAGTGTCAACTTCAGTCACATTAACTCTATACTCTCTGATAATTCCATTTTGTTCTCTGGGAGGTGGTGGATCCCAGGAGAATGTAATAGATCTGGAACTTTCTGCAATTCCAGTTGGATTTATCGGTGGACTGGTAGGTACTATGGCAGTACAATAAAAAAGGTTATATATTCACAAAACAAAAATTATGATAATGCAAGACTAACCATCTTCTGGTGTTCTCAAAGTGATAATCGTACTGAATGGTCCATTTCCAATGCTTGTGCTAGCAGATATGAAGCAGCTGTAAGTTGTGAAAGGTGAAAGGGTGGCCACTAGAATGCTATTTGTCTCTGAAAATAGCTGGAACATCTCTGCTGTCTCTATAGCCGTTACATTAACTACATAGCTTATTATAACTCCATTTTGTTCCTCAGCCAAGGGTGGATCCCACATAAGTGTGGCAGAGCGAGATGATGTGGCTACAGCATTAAAGTTTTGTGGATAGCCACTTGGAACTGCATTGTAAAAGAGACAAAAGACATAATTTTTTCATTAGCAATCAAACAAAAACTCTCATTACTTACCATCTTCTGGGGTAGTTATGACAAATACTTCAGAATAAGGACCTACATCAACTGTGTATGCACTAACTGTGCATCTGTAGTCATAGTAGGGATGCAGAGATGGAACAATAATTGATGTAGCAGAAGTTGTGAAAACAAATACACTTCCAGTCTGGACTTCTGTTATATTGATCCTATACTCTCTGATAATACCATTCTGGCTATTCAGTTGTGGAGGAGACCATGAAATTGATATTGAAGTAGATGTAAGCGAAGTTGCTGTAAGATCCTCAGGAGAGCTATCTGGAGCTATAAGGAAATGATTGTAACCTAGTCAATTTTGGTATCTGTGTGCATATAATGTTAGCCTACCTCCCTCCTCAGTGCGTACTGACACAGTGGTGCTAAAGGGTCCTACACCAGCAATGGTTTGTGCGGCAATGGCACAAATGTAAGAAGTAAATGGCCTCAGAGCATCAAGTATCAGGGTGGAACTTGTTGAGAAGGACTGAAATCTTTCACCAGTTTCAACCATAGTTACATTGATCACATAGCCAGTAATTATTCCATTTTGCTGCTCTGTTTCAGGAGCATCCCACATTAGAGTAACTGATGCAGAAGTTATTTCAGCAATTGAAACACTCTGAGGAGGTTCACTGGGTGCTAGAAGAGAAAAGGAACAATTTAATTCACTACTCTCATAGCTACTGGATATTTGCATACTATAAACGTACTACGTAAAGATATACTCTTTTGCTAACCATCTTGCTCTGTTTGTATAGTGAAGGAAGATGGTGGTCCAGGCGCAACTGTCACTGCAGTAACTGTGAACTGATATGTGTAGAAAGGATGTAGAGAGCCAATATTTGTCTGGGTAGTAAGTGACATCTGTGTGAAGTTTGTTCCAGTATCCAACTCAGTTACTCCAATTACATAGCGTCTGATAATTCCATTCTGGCTTTCAAATGGTGGAGGACTCCATGAGAGGATTATGGTTGTTGAGTCAGCAGCATAGCCAAATAGATCCGCAGGTGGGGCTGTTGGAGCTGGATTAATAAGTATATTAGTGTAAATATCTCTTGGCTACAAGTACAGTACCATTTTTGTAAATTCAGGGGCAGCAGAAGCATTTTATGATTGATCCGCCATTTCAGAGGCCACGACTGAACAAACCAGACAATGTTCAGTGGCAGGAAGTTGGTCTAGGCCCTAATACAGACTGGCTAGTGAAAATACGTTCGTTCTGCCAACGGTTAAGCATCCCATTAGCATTTGGTCAGTGGTTTCCATGGACCCAGCTCAGGTCTGATTAACAGTTACAAGTCTACTGTATCATAATTTTTTCTGGCAGCCAGCAGGTTTGCCGAATATGGACACCAATGAGTACCATGGCCCTGGAGTGCATTTTGAGCCGGAATTCGACCGGATGTTAGCCGGAACAGGCTCTGGAGGATGCTTAGGCCCCTAAGAGCAGCCGGAAAGCATTCCGAAGCTTTGCTGGGTTCTGGAGAGCATCCAAAAAGGATTTTGGGAAATAGCCGGGAAAGATCCTGAAACCCCGCCGGAGACTTTCACCGATGAATAGGGTATGAATACGTATTTCCACATCAACTTCTCAGCTGATCTGATTACAGCACTATATACCTTCCACAAACACCTGCCCAACAACTTTGAATGCACCTTGAATTCAGGGTATATAGTATTCGGTATACTTATTGCTATTGACTGCATGCAAGATAACTCAAATAAGCCAATGGGGTTCTCGGTGGAAAGCTAGATCCTTGCTCTGGCACACGTGCCATTCAAAGATAGATGCCAACATCTGCAGGAGGTTTGTTTGGCTGGTGATTGTGGTAGGTATTAAATATTATCCTATGATGTTATGCTGAGTCCAACTTGGGGCCATCACAGCACAGACACTTCACATAACAGGAATGCATACAGAATTAATGTATAATAATTTCTTCTCTCCCTATTGCCCATAAATTTTCTATTACACACTTATCTAGCTTCCCACTGGCCTCAACAATCACTTTTATAGACCCTAGATTTATCAATAATGCAAGCCAACCTCACTTCCGCCATATTCTTCTAACCTATAATATCCCAGCATCCAACTTTGCCAAGTTTTCTAGTTCCAGGTTTAGCTTTCCCTTGAACCCTCTAACTCCCAACAGTTGAGAAGAAAGTGCCATACATCCTCCACTGCGCCAGTACTCCTTACTGATATGCATCTATCCTCTACACACTTATGTTACACATTTTTTCTTCCCCTCAATCTGCAAAACTGAATCTTGGTCTATAACGTCCTTCAAACTATTACCACTTCTATGTAGCTTTCAGCCGCCAGATTCTCCTTTATCATATTAAATTTGAGAGGTTGATGTGGAAATACACATTTGTAGGCTATATGGACCAGTGGTGAAAGTCATCATCTAGCTGGTCCAATTCTGCCACCACTGAAATTATAATACGCAAGTTCACTACAGACGTCGACCTCCAAAAAATTAGCACTCTATGACAGAAAATTTTGCATATGGCACTAACCTCCTTCTGATAGCTGCACCACAAGGTTGATGGTATATGGTCCAACATCAACTGTCTCAGCTGCTATTGCACAAGCATAAGTATAAAAAGGGTGGAGATTTGTTAGTGTAGCTTGTGTGGTGTTTGAACGCAGTGCAAAAACTCTACCAGTCTCTAATTCAGTAACATTTATTATGTAACTGCGGATTATTCCATTGATGTCCTCGAACACTGGCGGATTCCATGATAATGAGAGTGACTCTGACAGCACAGCAGTTGCCCCGATGTTTGTAGGAGGACCACTTGGAGCTATAAGAATGAAATCATAAAACATCTTAACAAAGCTGTTGCATCACTAGGATGATACTGCATGCCAACTATATAGTACACTTTTTTTTTGCTATAGCATTTTGTAATTGTAAAACTGTGCCAAATTTCTCTATGAGAACTTGCCTGCTTCATCTGTCTGTACAATGACACTGCTAGTGTAGGGCCCACTTCCAATGGTAAAGGCAGCAACTTGACATTCATAGTTAAAAAACGGATGAAGAGAAGCCAAATTAATATCTTCCTCAACAGCAAAAAAGTTCCAGAATCTCCCGGTTTCCTGCTCAGAAACCATAACCATGTAGTATTGAATAATTCCATTGATATCAATTGATGGTGGAGGTGACCAAATGAACGTCAGAAGTGTTGAGCTTTGAGCAATACCGGATAGATCTTGTGGAGGGGCAGAAGGTACTGCATAGGATGTGTATGCATATGATTATGAAAAAAACAACAGCTGAACACATGCACATAACATATTTGGGTTCATACATGCATGTACATGAGTGCATTACTTTAGGCTTGGACATGAGTGTACTTACCATCCTGCAATGTTGTGAACAGAATGGGGTCACTGTATGGTCCTACTCCAACTCTAGAAGCTGCAGCAACTTGGTAGCTGTATGTGTTGTATTCTTCCAGACTACTAAGAGTATAGTTGGTACGCCCAGTTACATTAAGTACTATGTCACTTAGGTTAAACTGCTGCTCTCTAATGACAAGGATGTAATAAACAATTGGACCATTTTGATCGACAAATGCTGGAGGTTCCCACGAAATGATAACAGACTTGCTGCTAGTTACAATGCTCTGCACATGTTCTGGAGGTGAATGGGGACCTACATAATACATGTGAGAGAAGGTGTTAAAAGTAAATATCAAAGTATAAATATTCTTTACCTTACTGAATTTCAGTAGCACTGTAATGGTATAATCATTGTGCATCCTGACATATTTTTTGGATTGTAATAGCCTGAGATAATAATTGCCATTACTCAGCATAATTTAGTACACTCACTTGATTCTTCTGTTCTTAGTAGGATCTCTGTGCTTGGGCCTGAACCTATTCTTGTGGAAGCAGATATTGCAAACACATATATAGTGTATTCTTCAAGGCCAGATATAAGAACATTTCTTATATCAGCAGAGAGAGTTATGGATTGAACAATGTTTGAAAAGTTGTATGTCACGGTGAAGGAAGTGACTATGCCATTTGGAATCAGTGGATCTGACCAGGTTAGGCTGACAGCAGTAGAGTTAACATCCGAGACTTGAAAGTTTTCTGGAGAACCGTCTGGAGCTATATGGTTCAGAGCCATTTCAAATAAAGCGCAGTAATGGAAGGACAATTTTGCAGCAGAGAACTTACTTGATTCATCTGTTCTGGCTGACTGCACAACAATTACATTCCCTTCACCAACTGAAGTATTTGCTGTAACATAGCAATTGTACTGTGTGTATGGAATTAACCCACTCACAGTTGCCTCCGTCACATTTCCGGGAAACACCATGAGCTGTAAGGCATCATTTGCATCAACTGGATGTAAAATTTGATTTTCTGAGCCTGAGCCTGAGCCTGATCCATCATTTATGGTTATCTCATAGCAGTATACATTGTAGGATAAGATAAGTCCATTTGGCTGATTTGGTGGGTCCCAAAACACTTGCAGTTGTGATGGTGAGCCCTGCACTGTCATCACTAAGACACTTTCAGGCTCAGATGGTACTACGTTAAGAGTAAAGGAAAAGAATCACAATATTGAAGGAAACTATTCTATCTCAGGTAAAACCACAATGCTCACCATCTTCCAGTGTAGTGACTTGGTAGGTGATACTATATGGTCCAACTCCTACAGCAGTCTGAGCAGCTATTACACAAATGTAGGTTGTAAATGGGCGTAAAAAATTTAGTCCAAGACTATTTGTGTCTGAAAAGAGTTGGAACATCTCCCCTGTTTCTAATACAGTTACATTAATAATGTAGCCAATAATCACTCCATTCTGTGCATCAGGAAGTGGGGGATCCCACATTAGGTCAACTGACTGAGAGGATATTTGTGTGGCAGTAAAACTTTGGGGTGGGGCACTTGGAGCTGTGGGAAGGGAAGCAGACATAGTTTCTCTACGCTGTTAAAGCATACAAATACAAAATTCAGCAGTAATTATTGTATGTAGGTCACACCTAGAATGAAAGTTGCATGATCAATAGTGCATGTCACATCAAAGTAGTAATTACTATACACTTAGCTTACCTGTTTCTATGGTTGTAATAGTCACTGCAGGAGAGAAAGGGCCGGCATCAGTTGTAACTGCAGACACTCTGCATTCATATGTGTAAGCTGGATGCAGGGATGATAAAGTTACTGTTGTGTCTATCACAGATAATTGAAAACTATTTCCTGTCTCATTTTCAGTCACATTAATGAGGTATTCTCTGATGACTCCATTCTGGTCCTCAACCAGGGGGGGGTCCCAATTGAGAGAGATTGCAGTTGCACTAGATGCAATTCCATTCACATTGCGTGGAGGAGCATCTGGCGCTGTAAATAAATATATAACTGGCAGTTATTTGTACAATAATGTTGCAACAATAGTTTTGTCTTAGTTGAATCTTCACACTAGAAAGAGTATAATTATGACTTGATCCTGCACTGTAATACATACAAAACAGCGAGGAAGTTGTTGTGTAGTCCCCTGTTGTCAAATGATAACTTGTATAGAAGTGTAGCTACTTTACAGTAAGTATCAAGTACAGGGTATACTACAGCCAGTATGCAATAATATATAAGTTACCATCTTCAGGCAGGTCAACAGATATCATTATGCCGAAAGGTCCAACTTCAGTGGTTTCTGCGGCAAGTGAAATCATATAACTGTAGAAAGGATGCAAGTTCTCTATGAGTACTGAGGTTGTAGTGGACAGTATTGTAAACGTATTGCTTGTTATGATTTCATTGATAGAAATGATGTACTGCCGAATAATTCCATTTTGGTCTTCGGGATGTGGAGGGTCCCAAGAGAGTGATATTGATCTTGATGTGATGCCAGCTATTGTAATATTTTCCGGAGCAGCACTGGGAGCTGTGAAGATAAGCAATAATAATGTTTATCCCATACTGTAACAGTATAAATGGAATTCAGCAGTAATTACTTGTATATATGACATAATTGTGGCGAACCTGAGTGACCCCCCCACTAGCAGTTTGAATTGTGCATTTTCTCTGTATATACTACACTGCCAATTGTACAGATGTAAGGGAAAAGGGGGCATATATAAATAATAATTAACTAATCTGGTTTGAAGAAGGGATCAGAACTTATACCTTAGCTGAAAACTAAGAAAATATAGGTATGCTCCTCCACATTCAGTTTCTGTGAGGAATTATGGACAAAAAAACGTGGGTTTTGAAGATTTTCATAGCTTTTTATTTATGAGTTCTGTTCTTTATGACTAGGCATGCATTTGACCATTGTATTAGTCTATATTTTGAGGACAATATCACTTTCATGTATTTGGACCACATTGGCTTCATTTAGGCTGTGTTATCTCCATAGTCAACTGCAGGACATTGTGGCCTTGAGCTAAAACTTAAGTATGCTGAAATGCTAAGCGTTCTTGGTTTGGAATGTGAGCCTTCGCATGTTCACCAGTCCATTAACCAGCCGTTGCTACCACGATAACTCTCAAATGGAACATGTCACCATTGTCGCATAGGATTTATGTAATGGGCATGCTGAAGGAGCTGGAAAAAGAAGGGATAGCGGTTAAGGTGGATGGAACGTGGTGCGGTGCACGCTTTATGCTGATGTCATTGTCCTTATGGCTGAGCGATGGCTAGGAGAAACAAAGGCTGGTAAAAACAGCACAAGACAGAGTAGGCAGAGAGTTGTTAGGCCTAGGGCAAGTAATACAGTAGGAATATGTATGAAGTACCGACAAGAAAGTATGGGCTGGAAAAGAATGCTACTTCTGCAGCAGAGTGGAAGAGGAAAGTGAGAGAGCAGAACGGTGACAGGTTCAAGTGGTTTTGATCACCTCATTTTGGTTCTTCACTCGCCCATGCTACATGTACATGGAGGTACGGCTCATTCTCAGGTAAGTGAAAAAAAATAGTTATCTGGAGGTCAATATTCACTTTGGCACTGTCATTCCGTACATGTCCATAATTTCTAGCAATTAGCTACACCCAGCTCATGATTTATTACATCCGTGTCTCCGCTCACCCACTGTACTTTACACTTGGCAGCGTGGATATACCCTAAAAATAATTGTAATCTTGTATCGTGATCTCTGAATATGCTGATGTAACAAGATATGCTCACATTAAAAATCACAGCAGTGTATTTACCATGACGACAATGAAAATAGTTGGACAAGTGCACACCCTTTTTACCCTTGGAATGGTAACTATACTTACCATCTTCAGGTGTCATCACCATGGATAGGGAGGTGTATGGTCCATCACCAATGGTCGAGGCAGATACTGACCACTCATAGACATAGTATGGATGAAGCAATGGTACATATATTGATGTAGTTGTGGACACTGCTTGCCACTTTCTTCCAGTCTCCACTTCAGTGATATTTATCTTATACTCTCGGATAATTCCATTCTGATCTTGTCTAGGTGGTGGATCCCATGAAAGAAAAACTGTTGTTGAATTTGGAGCAGTTCCAGTTGGATTTTCTGGTGGGCCAGTAGGAACTGCAGAAACGTATTAATGAAATAGCCATACCATTTATGTTAACATAATGAGGGCTGCAGCTTAAATACTTACTATCTTCAAGAGTTCTCAATGTAAATGTTGCTGAATATGGACCAATACCAATAGTGAATGCTGCTACCCGGCACTGATAAGCGTAGTATGGATGGAGTGAAGGCACAGTTATTGAGGTCGCACTTGAAAACAAATGCAATTCACTTCCAGTGTCAACTTCAGTCATATTGATCCTGTACTCTCTAATTATTCCATTCTGGTCTTCAAAAGGTGGTGGATTCCAAAAGATGTATAAACTAGTTGAGTTTGGTGCAGTGCCAGCTAATTGCTGGGGAGGACTAGTTGGTACTGTTTAAAAGATTAGAAAGAAAACTGTAACTGCAGAGCCTGAATCTCTCTATTACACAATAAGTAATCTTCTAGCTAAGTAACTACTAACCATCTTCTAGTGTAGTTACTGTGGATGTCGTTGTATATGGACCAACTCCAACTGTATAACAAGACACTACCCACTCGTAGGTATAGAATGGATGCAGGGAGGAAATGGTTACAAAATTAGAAGTAGAATTAACTTCAAAGTTGGTTCCTGTTTCTACTTCAGTAATGATAATTCCATACTGCCTAATGATGCCATTCTGCTCTCTGGGAGGTGGTGGATCCCAGGACAGTAAAATGGATTCTGAACTAGAAGCATTTCCTGCTTGATTTTGTGGTGGACTGGTGGGAACTGCACAGGAAACACATCATGTGCACAAAAAAAACAACAGTAATTTTAATGATGTACATGTAGGTTAAATTTAATGAAGGAAAACTAACCGTCTTCGGGAGTCTGAACCGTGAATGTGGTACTGAATGGTCCGAGACCGATGCTTGTTCTTGCTGCAATGATGCAAATGTAGGTTGTGTACGGTGACAGAGTGTTCACTGTTAAGGTATTCGTTGTAGAAAACAGCTGAAATATTTCTCCAGTCTCCACTACTGTCACATTGATGACATAACCGATGATAATCCCATTTTGGTCCTCAACCAAGGGAGGTTCCCAAGTGAGTACAGCAGATCGCGATGAATTAGCTTCCCCTGTATAGTTTTGTGGGGCTCCATTTGGAGCTGTTGCATAGTATAAAATATAATAACAGTGAAATAAAGAATAATTCAAACATATAGCATACCTTCTTCGAGGGTCCTCACACTGACAACTTCAGTGTAGGGTCCAGCACCAACTGTGTATGCACTAACTACACAATTATAGGAGTAGTAGGGATGTAAAGAGAGTACTGTTGCACTGGTTATTGTGGATACTACCTCCAATATAGTTCCTGTATCCACTTCAGTTATAGTAATCCTATACTCTCTGACGATTCCATTCTGGTGGATTGGTGGAGGAGGAAACCATGATAGGGAAATAGAGGTAGAATCAAGAGCAATTGCTGTCAAGTTTGTGGGAGAGTCAGTTGGAGCTGAAAAACATGTGCAGAAGTAGAACAATAATCTTCAGGTTATAAATTCTCATACAGCAAAAAACAAAACAAAACACTTACCAGATTCTTGAGTGGTGAAATTAATGGATGAGTATTCACCGACACCCATTTCATTAACAGCTGCTACATTACAAGTATATGTATTGTATTCCTCTAGCTCTGTCAATGTATATGAAGTAGTAGTGTTTGTGACATTAATGGTGACATCCGGTAGACCAAATTGCTCATCAGTAAGTACGATGATATATAGCAACAGCAGGTTCGGGTTAATAGTGTCTGGTGCTAGCCATGTGATTGAGACCATTGTAGCCCCATAAGAAGCAACTTGAAGATCAGTTGGTGGTCCTGGGACTGTACAGAAACAAAATAGATCTGGCTAAGAATATTCCATTCCATCACATGCAGATTGGTTTAGCCAGCATGGATTCTCATGCAAAGAACTGTGACAGTATTTTAGAATGCTATAATAATACACTAGAAAGTAGAAAGTTTTAAGGGAAAAGGGAGCATATACAAATAATAATGTTTTGGCATAAAGGAGGGGTCATGTAGGGGCAAACCTATGCATACCATTGTGATCCTTGGGGGATAACTAGAAAACATATCTGAAAGGATTTCCCATGAACTTTCACTTTCTGTAAGGAGATTCGGCCAAAAATATTGTTGTAAAAGATGTTCATATGCATAATCCTCCTGACCTAGTGGCAGAGACCTTGGACTGGCAAGCTGAAAACCTCTGTCCTATCTCCACCCAATGCACTTTCACTTTTTTTTTTCTAGCTCTATTTGTCTCTGAAGGTTTCTAACTTTTCTTCCTTATAACTTGGCATGTATATTAATGAGTAACTTACTAGGAAAAGTTAATATGGTATAATGCATAATCTTACAAACAATGCAAACTAGTTCTGTACTCCATGCAGCTGGATGTTTCATACATACCTTCTGCCAAAGTCTGTACTGCAATTTCATCACTGAATGGTCCACTTCCTACACTTGTAGTTGCAGCAATGGTGCAGACGTAAACAGTAAAAGCACTCAATGAAGAAACAGTAATGCTGTTAGATGTGGGCATCAGTTGTAGCATTTCTTCATTGTCCAAAGAACTAATATTGACTATATACCCAGTAATGACTCCATTCCTGTCTTCAGGAAGTGGAGGCTCCCAAGCTAGTAGAATCTGTCTTATGTCTCCAGGTATACCTTCGGGATTCTGTGGAGCTCCACTGGGTGCTGTAATACAAAAATAGGAAAATTCTTTTCATTAAACCTATGTTACAGTTATATGTCTGAGCCACATAAAATAAAAAATTTGCATAACTTCCTAAAGAACTTCATACATTAATTCCCTTCATGCATTATAAAGTATCATCAGTAATTGTGGTAAAATGGTAAGCACTAGAACTAAGAGCCATGCACAAAACTACAACTTCTGTTAAACTCCATTTTGCTCCTTGAGAGATAGCTAATTACGGTTGGAATTCCTACTAACAGGTTTAGTAGCTATATAAAGATTGCTTACTGCTCCTTTGCTAAGGGGCTCCAGTACCTCAGTGGGTATAGAGCATCTGATAAGTAATCTGGGTTTAATCCCCACTTGGGCTTTCATTATTTTCCCCCTAAATTTTCTTATGATTTGCATATGAGGTACGTATAACCTAGTAATGATTTACCATCTTCAAAAGTCCGAACAGTGGATTCGCTGGTGGATGGGCCGAGTCCAACTGTGAATGCACTAACTGTACATTGGTAGGTATAGTATGGATGCAGGGCTGTTACTGTTCTAGAGGTTGAGGATGAGGTGAGGGACGTAACATCTCCACTTTCAACCTCTGTGATGCTAATTCTGTACTCCCGGATGATTCCATTTTGGTGGATGAGCAGAGGGGGAGCCCATGAGAGAGAGATGGAAGTAGAGCTCAGTGGTACCACAGTCAGGCCTTCAGGAGGACTGCTTGGAGCTGAAATGTAGAAATAAAGTGATGTTGGTAAGTTAACCCAAAGTTTACAATAGCTAGCTACTCAAGTTATCATACCAGCTTCAAAAGTCATGGCAGCAGATTCATTAGTTAATGGTCCATCACCAACTGTGTATGCACTGACTCTACAGTGGTAGGTGTAGTGTGGATGAAGAGACGTCACTGTTCTTGAAGTCAAGGATGACGTGAATGACAGAACATCTCCACTTTCTTCTTCTCTTATGCTAATTCTATATTCTCTGATGATCCCATTCTGATGAATAGACAGTGGAGGAGACCATGAAAGAGAGATAGAAGTAGAGTTCTGCGGTATCACAACAAGATCCATAGGTGCACTGCTTGGAGCTGCAACAAAAACGGACATTAAATGCTTTGAAAGTGTATCTGATAAGAGTTATGACATGCATATTTACCAGATTCCTCCGTAGTGAAGGTAACACTGGCACTGAGTTCACTGGACCCAACGCCACTAACTGCTGCAACTCTGCAGGTATATGCATTGTATTCCTCTAGTCCTGAAACTGTGTAGGATGTAGCACTGCCATCGATGCTGTTAGAGGAATCTGAGAGACCAAACTGGGATTCAGTGCACTGAATAGTGTTCGACAGTAAGTCACTTTGGTCAATATTTCCTGGGACTGTCCACGTTACAGTAGCCATGGTAGTGCCTACACTTGTAGCCTGAACATTAGTTGGTGGGTCTGGTACTGTTAAAATAGAAACAAATATTATTACGTCGTGCAACATTCTGCTAAGCTTAGCCATGCAAAGTATAATTATGCTCGTATGAGTACTGCATGCAAGAATGCAAATTTATATGCCATCCAAATGCAGTGCACATTTACAAATGCAAACACTTGTGCCCAAGGCACATATCTACATCCAGTACCCACTACACGTGAGTGACACATACTACACTGCTACTACCTTCATCATTTGGGTCCACAATTTCTGCAGCATCCACTCTGTAAATCCATACACCATTAATGCCAACATTTGATGTGCTAGCAATGTTGATAATGGAAGCAGTACGTGATCCCGGAACAATAGCAAATCGAACCCCATCCCCAGCATTGAATCCCACTTGGGCAGGAGTTCCTCCAAGGCCACCACTTCCTCCTGAAGCATCGCCTGTTGTCCACTGAATAAGCCCATTGGCATAGAGGAATATCACGAAGGAATGTGTTCCATCAGTAGCCATCACACACTGGAAGGTGTTCGTCTACCAGGAAACCATGACAGAAATGAAAAATTACAATACACTTTAGGAACAACTATATGATTGTCAACCTTGTACAATAATAATCAAGCCATCAAGTTTAGGCTATACCTTATCTGTGTGGGAACTATAATAGCCGACATGATCCCATGTAGCAATGAAAAGGGAAGATGGAGTGAAGAAGTCCAATGCTGTAAACGCAGCTCGTATGTCATCTCTGGCTCTGTTCAGTAGAGCAGAGTCTACTGTCTGTCTGTACCAGACATTTCCAGTCCCTCTAGTGTCCACATCTGCCCAGTAAGGAGCAATCAACTCCAAATTACCAGAGAGTGGAAATGGAGAAGGTGTGAACCCTGACACACTTGTAGTGAATGAAATATCTCCATTGTTATTCACCTATGCAATAGAAAAAAAAGGATGTGCTAAATGAACTGCTGTAGTGATGGTAACCAGCTACTGGGGGACAGACATCTTGTGTAAGAGTCCAAGAGAATAATATTATCTTGTTTATTTTCCTGAGCAGTATGCACCGGTGATCACATAAAGAGGGGCGTATGAAAGATAGATGGATCCAATCTGAGGTCACCTGGAACATACTGTAAGGTGACTTGCTATGTGCAGATATATTCTTGGTTCCCCAAACCAGTACCCCATGCTGTGTAGCTATGTGGAGGCAGGGCAAAGCAATCAGTTTTGTCTGTCTGTTGTCTGTCCAGGCGTAGCCAGGGGGGAGGATTCAGCCAAATCGCCTCATTTTCGACAGCACAGGAACTCGATAGCTACAATTATTATATGACACCCCACCACCTTTAATAATCCATCAATTATCATGGTAGGGGTCTTTGCATGCCTAAGCATAAAAAAGATCCTTGTATTGTACCAACAGTAGCTAAGTGCTGTTGTAATGCAGCTGAATGAGATGCAAGAGACCATTTCCCGGCCGGGGGTGGCTGCTGGATATGCATAACTTCGCTTATTGTTATTAGCTAGCTAGTGTATATGGATAAGGGTGTATCACGTATGTGATGGCCCTTTAGGTCTCAAACATGAAAGATTTAGTGATAAAATCAAACGCCCTAGGTCACATAGCGTGTGACCGTTTTTTAACGTGGTCCGAGAAAAGCTGGGAAGGGAGCTTAGCGGAAGGAAAAATCTTAGAATGGATTGAGGAATTTGAAGGAGGAGATGAAGTGGCACTATTGCTAGGAAAGAGAGTACTAAAGTGGATAGAGAAGTTGTTGAAGGAAATTGCTGGTGTGGTGGAAGAGGAGGAAAGAGTTGCTGGGTTGATTATAGCCAATCCTCGCTCTGAGTACCTGCACACCAGTGTCCCCAACTTAAATTGTAAACAAGACACAGTCGTTAAGCAAACATACCTCAAGTTTGATGTAGCTACTGTGCCATAACTTTACAAAAAAAGTAGGAATGGGCTGATTTAACTTTAGGTCTTGCTTTTCAAGGGAATATATTATGGTAGAGTACATGGTATTGTGTCTGTTGGCCTGACTCTTTGGTTGGTTGAATGACTAAATTAAAATCTCAAAGCCGCTGAGAACCTGATTATGATATAGCCTACATACTAAATGCAATTACTAATTATACACGGCCTGTGCTTAGTCACGATTGCTCTACATTCATCGACTCCCAGCTCGAACCACACGCACAACTAGTCTCGCGCGCCAGATCCTCGTTCCGAGGGTCTGGCGCGCGAGACTAACGTACAACCACGCGGACAACCGGAAACGTCAGTAATTCGATTAAGACGCCAGTGGCAGTCAAGCTGCGCACTCACGTGACCACACCCGCCCCAATCTCGATGCAAAAGTTTTTAGGACGTCTCGAAAATCTGGTAAGCGGCTATAACAGACTTACACTACGCCGACGGCTCCTCCACTGTCTTCTCGAGGGGGCTACGTTGTGAGATGGCGACGAACGAACAGTACATCTGAGTTCCTCTAGTCTCACGTAGCCAGACTCTCAACGGACGTCTGGCTACGCGAGACTAGAATTCCTCTTACACAAACGTATGCAAATGACCCTTTTAACCCTACATGGGTGGAGTTTTGCAGTGTACATGTATCGCAAAAACTTCACGTAATCCCTTCATATCGGTGTCGACTTTACCTTGAGAAAGAGTGGTAGGTATAGCTTGCATGCAGTAGAACTGAGACATTCTAAAAAGTATTAAATTCCACCGCTACTGTGTTGCTTGTCTGCTACTCCAGAATATTCAGGTTTGCTACATAAGTGGCACTTAGCATGCAGTACGTGAATACCAAGTTCACACGCTACGTCACATAGCACGTGATGAAATGGACACGGTCCCCTCCCCATTTTTCTAAGCGGTGCAAATGGGCTGGAAACGAGGCTTCAAAATACATGTACAAGAATCATGATATTTTTTTAATCACTAGTCATGTTTATTAACTTAGAAATTTTTATGTGTCTTCTGTCGTTTGGTGGATGGAGCATGTGCACCACTGTCTGGGGCATTCATGTGCATGCATTGGAGTGCATGTTTGCTTGTGCATACCTGGCTGGTATGCTTAAAGGGGTACTTTTAGGGCTGCAGTCATTTTGAGCAGCTGGTCATCATTCAGATAACTTACTAGCAAAAATTGTGAAAAGCAAACCTTCTTCCTTTGCTGTGTCTGATGATAACCCATATGCATATATTATTGAAACTATGTTCTGAAAAAATGGGCGATGCTTTGATCTTCATTTGTGGACCACGATTGTAACGAGTTAGCATGTGGGGCCATTGCTAGCTTATGAATGTCAATGATTAGAGCATATTCACAAAAATGTTATCATTAATTTTGTTGCATCCAGAATTCACAGTTTTACTAGAATGTGAAATCTAACCCTGGATCCATCCCTCTAAATTTTATCCAGCCTCAATTTTTAATTCAGGCAACTAATTTGCGCTAAAGTAAACCGTTTCAGTGTATTTGAAATCTTCACCATACCTTGGGACTTTCATTTTCAATACATTGGCTAGAAGCATGAAAGTAATATTACCGTTTTGTACAGTTGTGAGGCCATTCCAAATTAGATCTTAGTGTCCCGTCTACCGGGCAACTGGAAAAGCAGGAAACGGAAACGGGAACGGGTGACTACGCACGTTAATAAATGCGTTTTGCGCACCGTCGGTGGTCCTTTCCCGTTCCCGCTTCCCGTTCCCGTTCCCGTTTCCGTTTCCCGTTCCCTGCTTTTCTAGTTGCCCCCGTCTACCGGCCGTCTCTTTCTTTTTGTCCACGGATGTACATTATTATTTGCCACGTAACTAGCTAGCAGTTGCTTAGTCTCGTGCACGAGACTAGCAGTTGTACATGTGCTTGCGTCCAGTGGTCATTTTTCCTGTGAGTGTTTCACGTAGTATGCTACTGAGTAGTGGTCATCGTCAGCGTTTCTGTAAATGCTGCACCAAGTCCTACTGTGCTGGACTATTCTGCAAAGTGACGATATAACAGGCTGAATTTGGCCGATTTTTATGAAATAGTAAGTGAATCGAGCAAGGAGTAGCCTTTAGCTTAATAGCAAGCTAGCAGTACAAGCAAGCTTTGTAGGGGGCCATGGAACCTGAAAACAAATCGCAATGGTTTTCTTTAACGGCTCTCCCACTGGGAGTCCACGCTCGAACCGCGAAATCAAAAATCGCCAATGTCTTTGGCGATTGCCAATATGAGAAAATCCGATGGAATTTCCAGGAAGGTGGGATTTCCAAGAAGGGGTGGGCAGGAAACTAAAGTCTGGCTTAACACGTGAAATTTCCTTGCGATAATAGCTAGCGATTACACGTAGGAGTCACTCACGTAGTCATAAACATATATACCCAGGTACTATTCTGCTATACTATTGTAAGTCTTATCCACACCATAGATACAGTACATCTATTTCTACACTTGGCTGTACCTACTCTCAGCCGTGGCGTTACGGCTCGCCATCAAATGTAGGGCGCGATGTAATGGATAGGATGCGTGATCAGTTTACCAACGATTGACGACAGACTTTATCTGCTCGTGCCTGTCGCCAGACGTTTGGTGCTGTCCACCTGTTACTATCGTTGGACGCCAGGCGTTATTGGTATCGTCGGCCGCGGACGTAGAAATGACCCTGACAAGTATATACGTGAACAACATTATTGCTATCCTTACTGTGTTTTGTACGTAATAAGGCAAACCGCACTTTAATTTGTAGTAACCTCGAACTACTGTTGCTATAATACACAGCATAAGAGATTTTTGATTGACCAATATAATGCGCGTGTTTGGACACAGACTATATAACAATATTTGCAACAACGTTATATTGCTACTCACAAAAATAGTCGAGTGATCCTCATCAAAGAAAGGAAACGATTCACTCAACGTAATGGTCGGTGATGAGCCATCATCATTGGGTCCCAAGGAGCTATCACCAGCACCTGCTCCAAATGAATAGAAACTTCCAAGAGGAATTCCTGTTACAGTTATCCGCTGCAGGCTGAAGATAATCCCGAGGACTAGAAATGGTATTAGCTCCATTCTTTTCCTAGCATAGGATAATTATTGCATTACAGTTACACTATTATAGCTAGTGTATTTCAGCAGACTGGTTATATAATTCTTATTATAGCTACTGAATCCGTGTGGCCACTAGAAGAAGGAACCACTAACACTCACAACGCGGTGCTTTGTGGGAATTTATACACCAAGATAGCTAACTCAGCAGTTAGAATCAGGCGATATTTATGACCTCATCGCACGGTCAGCCAGATTTCATTGACGGAGGTGAGCTTCCGCGCTAGTCATTTCAACGTTCCGAATAATTATTCTAGTCCACCTAATTTAACGCGTTGCAATCCGTCATTTCCAACTGGTGTCCCAGCAGTTACGGCTACGTCGTCTTTGAACTTACACCCTAGCCTTGCGATTAAGTGCTATTTTTTGTACATTTTAATTTCTCATAGACCAATTTTGGCCTGCTTCCCCTGTGGCGTGACGTAAACATATTTATCTGTCTATCGATATATCCTTATTGTTACCATAAATGATTATTGATGATTTTTAAAGTACCTACTGTGTGGATAACTGATCGTGAGATCACCTCTTTGAAACGAACCTGGAGCTCGACATGCCAAATTTATCGCCGTTGTTCATTTAATACAAAATTATAGACCATTGTGTAAATTTGCATCTCGACATCAGGCCAATTCATCGTTATCTACCAGACGTCACATAGGCTTTGATAAGTTGGGTACTATCCCATTATTATTTATTCATAAGTCAAGCGGTGAATATCAGCATGCATTGAAAGCGTTATCATGCCATCAAAATGTGAATGTAATAACTAGCTAAATGTAAATAGCAAACCTTGAAATAACGTTTTACCAAAGAGTTAGTACAACGACTATTCCGCGTTCGTGCTAGTTTTGTGACTGCGCATTGCGCATACTGGCTACGCTGTGCTTCTGCTAAATTATGTGTTGAAGCATTGGCGTCGGAGTGCTCAAGTATTTAGATTGTAACTCAGATGAATAAATGGAACAAATTAGTCAGTAAGTTCATCCAATTCCGGAGGCTTGGTCAAAAAAAATAAAATCCGCGGACAGTCAGTTCTAGACATGGATATCATCTTTGGTTCTGATTGGGTCTGACTCAGCGGCATTATCAGCACAATTTGTGTCGTCCTGGTGTCAGTTACATTTTGTTAGTCAGGAGTGGTCAGCACAAAATTATTATGAATTCCCTCCAACAATTATTTATTGGCCTAGTATTGCCCATCGCGCCCGCCGGCCGCTTACGCAATATGGCTGAGTAATGCTATCCCAGTTGGTCTAGAATGTTTGGCTGCGTCAGATACATTATTAGCACAGTTGGTGGTGTCCCATTTCATAATGAATTTTAAAAACTATGACTTTCACTTTGAAGAAATATTCGATAGACTGTTACAACTTGCAAATTGCCCGGCTTGGCACCATTGTAGGCAGCAAGGAAAGCTTTCTATACAATAATCACTGTAGTGGAAATGAGTACTTTATTGCAGCGCACCAATAATAATTTATAAATCGACGTGGCTATTGGTCCGGCAGGAAGTCAATACATTTATATGGGGAAAGGACGCACATGCGCATACGTGCACTAGCCTGTAGCTCAAAACTGACGCAACGCAGCGAGCTCTAAACCCAACGGTTAGGCCCTAGCCCCTAGCCAAACCCTAGCCCTAACCCTAACCCTTCCCCTAAACTCTAACCGTTTCCTGCCGGACCAATAGCCACTTCGTTTATAAATGCAGACTGTGATTCATGAATCCTGTGAAACCCTTCCTCAGAATTCATGAACCACTCCCCGGTTGAAACATACAGTATGCGCGATCATTGACACCTGCTGTATGCGCGATCGATATGCCTAAAGCCATTGGGGCTGTCACGGCAAAAATGGACCCCCCAAAATTGGTTCCCCCCCCCCGAACTAATTTTTCGAAAAATATGGACCCCGGACTTTATTTTATTGTAAAATTTGGACCCCCTCTGAAACATTTGGACCCCCCCTATATATCTGCCGGATCTTAATTTTTTTTAAAGAAATAAGGAGCCTCCATAATGTAAATATGGACCCCTCCAAAACATTTGGACCCCCTCCTAGGTATCTGCTGGAAGTTATTTTCTCAAACAGATATGGACCCCCATATTACATGACATTTTGTAGTATAAAATAAAAGGAAGTGTGAGATCCAGATAGTTCTTGAATATCAATACCTCAACTGTACACAACCTATATGTCATCTTCACATGGAATTCCCTTGGCTAATGATGTAGCTACACCCTCTGACTGTAAAGCTCCCACTACAACTGTGTATTTGGATGAACTCCAATAGTTCTACGTCTATCAGTTCATGATTTCCACTGAAACATCTGCAGGTGAAAGTGAGTATAATGAGCCTGAAACCTTGGAGATGCCTGAAGCAGGTAAATTCACATTCATTGTATTAGTTAAGAACTTCACCGAAATCTGTTCTGTGTACATAGCACCCTCTGGAGCTACAGTAGCGATTAGTATCACTGTACTCTCTTCAACATCGCTGCTGATTACTTGGCAACCTCCTGAACCACTTCAACATAATGGCGTCATTACTGGATATGAGATCCAACTCACGTCTCTCAACAATGATACTTCACAATCTTTTGAAATACGTGAAAACACCCATTCTCTGCAAGTCCATGGTAACTTCGATCATTATATTCATCTTCTATTTTTGAATGGAATGTTTTTTTTCTAGGGCTCGAAAAATACAGTGAATTCAGTATCAGAATTTCAGCAAGAACGGTAGTTGGTTTTGGTCCATTCTCCGAAACACATACAGCAAGAACTCTAGAAGATGGTAGGTGATAACTGTATCCTTGGTTTTGAAATAATGAACTCTATAACATCAATAGCCAGAAGATTACTTTTCAAAGTAGAATATTCTCAACCGCAGTTATGTATATAGTGTCACATGTGGGACAATAGTAGCACATGCAGTTTAGGAATATCATGAGCTTTAACTACTCATAATATATGGTCTGATATTACACCATGATTGCATGTGTCTTGCTTACACGTGACTCCCAACAGACTACTAGTTTGTTGGTTGCATATTGACCTATTCTTCTACTTGTTAGTTCCTGAGGCTCCTCAAGAAGTCACGTTTGAGTTCTTAAACAATACTGCACTCGCACTCTACTGGAAACCACCTGAAAATCCCAATGGAATCGTATACAGTTATCAAGTACTCTATGTTGGTTACAGTGTGCCCAACACAATTGTAAATACATTTCTTCAGTATTTAAAGTGATTGCAGCATTTCAGAAGTGCTTATATCTACAACAGGTGGATGCCGGGGTTGAGATTATCGACGGCCCACATACTCAAGCTGTTACTGGCAGCCTCTCTACTGTGATCTCAGCATTGATACCTGGAGTAACATGATTTTAAGGTAGTACTAGCATAAGTTAATTAGCTTTGAGTTTATGGATTTACTAAATGCTCCAGGTTCATGCTAGGACGAATGTTGGATATGGAGACAATTCTACAGAATTAACTGTTCAACTTCCAGAACTTGACAAGCCTTCAGGTTTGTATTAGCTCCATCCCCCTTCTTCCCCACATGAAAATCTACTTTGCATGGAGAGAGCATCGAGAATGGAGTGAATACAACATTGTGTACTACACTTTTCAACAGATTTGGAAGATAAGGAAAATGGAAGCAATGTGGTTGCAGTTGTTCTTGCTGTTTTGGCTGTAATTGGATGGCTACTGATGACTGTAGTAGTGGTTGCAGTGATATGGTACCGAAGAAAAAAGAAGCAGTCATTTATTGTGAGGTAAAAGTGAATCGTTAAGGAAGGATAAAATACTGTTTGAGGTTTTATATATAAAACTTTTGATGTCCTATTTGGTAATGGAACAATGACGTGATTGAATTGTCATAATCCATGGAACAATGACGTGATTGAATTGTCATAATCCATGGAACAATGACGTGATTGAATTGTCATAATCCACTGTTGTCTCCAGGATTTATATTGTATGATAATTTAACGCACAATTTTGTTTAATTAACAGTTTTGGAGGAGTGAAAACTGTAGAAAATGATTATGAGCTAACAAGAACCTTTGCAAATATGCATACTGTAAGTTTTATATTGGTATGTAATATGTACATTTAGTTACATTCATATTATTAATCCTATAAGTAAATGTACTTTATAAAGTTTCTATACCAGCCGATGGTATTATTCTGCAATATCACGGATATAGCTGTAATATATATATACAGATACATCTGTAATACCACAGGTAGAGAAGCGTTTAGGATTAATCTATGATAGCATGGGTTGCTGTGGCATTTAGAATTAATTGCACTCATAATGCATTCCGAAAGGGAAATAGCACTTGGCTTCACCTCATGCGATTTCTCCTCCTTTCGGAGTGAATTACTATGCTCTTAACCCTAAATATATCACAGAAACCCGTGATATTCCATAAATACTGATAAATATTCCCATATACTAGTCAGCTATGGCTTTTAAGATAAAGACAACTCAGTGTCATATTTAATAATAGGGTTAAATAGTTAAATCTAGTGATCTAAATTAACATTTCTTTCCTTAGGATGACATCAATACTATGGATAGCAAACATACTTTACCAGGTGACAATAAAGTGACCAGTATGGCAAGAGCTATATATCTCTAGTTACCAGACTATGGTTATATGAACTATAGAACTAAGTGCAGGCATAAGTTATGTTGTTTGATTGATTGTGTATAGCTAAGTAATGAATGTTGTTGGATTGAACTGTGAATACCAAAAATTATACCTTGATACATGTAGACTTGAAATGCCATTCAAGTGAAGATCTTACTGAAGCTGAAAATGGTGATCTCTAAATAAGCTTTAATTTTTTGAGGATTTCAATACTCTTGTATTGTAATTATTATTACCTAATAAGATAATGTTTTTATTGTTACAAAACTGCTCTATATTACAACTGTGTTATAGATGTTATATTATTTGAGCACTTAGAACATCTGTACTTGCACAATAATTTAGCAGAAACAATGATTAGTCAGTGTTCAAGCGTGCTAACTTAGTTAGTCATAGTTTTGCAGTCATATACTCATGCTTATGTTGATGAACATGTAAATTTGTCATGTTTTTCATTCCTCTGATTCCTATAAAATGACAAAAATAGATGAGCTATTAATGCTAGTATAATACATGTTTTGATCAGTGCAGAATATTAACAGTTTTTATTTACCTGATAAGGAATTATACACACTCTCAGATGGTGTAACATCCTGAAATGTAGGAGTGAATTGTATGTATTAAAATGGAAACAAATAAACATTCTTAGGCCTATCCATGTTTAAATCTGTTTAGTAAATACCATGGCCATGATGTAAAAGGCATAGGACAGTACAATAATATGTATTGTATAATTCACCACCTCTAGAAGTAATTTTTTGCTTTATTAAAATATTCTAATCATGTGTACTATTACAATCCATACCAACTACTGGAATCATTGTTACTTACTGTATATGACAGATTCATGATGGTTAGGGTCCCCCTGAGGTTACGATCACTAATCTGGTCATTCTTTCGACTAGAAGAATAGGATTGAGTGCATGAAATATATACTACGTTCAGCATTAAATATGGGACAATCACATGCATGTATTTTGTACATATGAGACAATGCTCTGTCCAAATTTCTGCTTCAATCCTATACAGTGCACCACAAAGCACATGCTGCTCCTACTAATGACTTTCATGATATTCAGGTGATTACTTACTGTGTAAATATTCTGGATCTTCGCCACACTACAGTCATAGCAAAGACAGTCAACAACAGCAGCCCTAGAATAAACACTCCACAGACAACCGCAACTATAACTGAAGTCTTTACTCCACCACTCTCTGAATAATAAATGCAAAGTAAACTCAAATCAGAAAAATCCAATAACGATGCAAGTAATAAGTTAAAATATGTGACGTGTATGCTGCAATGACTGTACCTTCTGCAAGTTCAATAATGATAGCAGTAGAATTGGCACCATATCCTGCACTAGTTCTGGCACGAATCTGTAGGAAGTAGCAAATACATAATAAAAGATTGCTGTCTAAACTATGATCCTTCATTTGGAGTCATTAATACTTCATATAGAGACTCCTACTCTTTAAAAAAATAATCCTTAGCTAAAATCCTTATGCATTGGTTGTGTGGACGTATTTAGTAAGACATGTGAACCAATATTACTTACAGTAAAACTGGTTGTGTGGACGTATTTAGCAAGACAAATAAACCAATATTACTTACAGTAAAACTGTATGTAAGCTCTGGTATTAGTCCAGTGATCAAAGCAGAGAGATTATCACTGACTGTGAGAGTGTGTGGGCCATCCAATACCCTAGTACCACTTCTCTTCTAGGGAATAAAAATAAAAAGTGAGAATGTATAATTGTGTGTATCTCTAATTATGCATCACATATACGTTAATATGCCAGTAAAACTGTATTGTGAAAGCCAACATAAATGTATAGAGGACAAAATGTGGTCATGTTTTAAATGGCTACAGTAATTTCTTGCTTTAGTCTAAGACGCTATTCTAGTTGCAGTGGAAAAGAAAGACAAAAATGAGCACTATGCCATGCATACCTGCACAGGCGATACTTCAGATAGTGTATAGCCAAAATAAATAATTTGGTAGTCCAGGATGACACCATTTGGGTCCTCAGGTGGGCCCCAACGAATTTCAACTGTAGTGCTGTTGAGACGTTCTATATTGCTCTGCTGATCGGCTAGTTGGACAACTTCTGGAGCACTTGGAACTACATGGCAGGAAGAATATTCAGTGTTTTGATAACCATTCCCAGGCCTTTAATTTCCTGCCTGCATGTACATGTTACATAATGTGAAAACAAATCTGTGACTAATTACTGACGAAATTAATGTGATATGGACTATATATATGCTTACAGCAATTTTTTATATGCTTGGTATTAGAGTTATTCAAATTTCTGTTCTGTTGTTAGGAAGTAGAGGCTATTCAGCTCAGATAAGCAGGATAACATACAGGCATGTAGGCCAAGTATGTGTTAAATATTGTGACTATGATAACATGCAGATCCCAAGTAAGTTAAAATAAAATTTACCATCTTCTGGAGTTCTGGCCGAAAATACTGTGCTGTACGGTCCAATGTCAGCACTTGTCTGTGCGGCAATTGCAAATAAGTAGTTTGTAAATGGTTTAAGATTATTGATACGTAGTGCAGTGCTATTAGAAACCAACTGAAACATCTCTCCAGTCTCTGTTGCTGTGACGTTGATGAAATAGCCCGTAATTATTCCATTTTGACTATCAATTGTAAGAGGATCCCATGTGATTGTCAATGAACTGGAGCTTTCCGGCTCTGCCTGGAGGTTCTGAGGTGAGCCTGAAGGGGCTATGGCACAACGAAAATGAGCAATAAAAAATATTTATTTTATTTTCAGCTGTGCGTCATTGCGGAACTTACCTTCCTCAAGAGTAGTAACTGTAATTGGTGTAGAGTAAGCACTAGCCTCAATTGTTACAGCTGCTATTATGCAGGTGTAGTTGTAAAAAGGATGAAGAAAGTTAACAACTGTAGACAGCTCTGTTGATGTTAGCTGGAGAAGTGTATCAGTATTCTCTTCTGTGATATTAATGAGATATTGTCGAATGATACCATTATGGTCTTCGGTGAGGGGGCTTCTCCAGGAAAGAATGAAACTAGTTGAGGTAACATTAGCGACCATAACATCACGAGGTGGGCTGGCAGGTGCTAAGAGTGAAAAGTAAGATTTTAATGGAGAGATAATTATATGTATTGTATGATAACGTTTATTGGCAATGATTATTAGAGCAGATATACTAAGGCAGTTATTGCTGACTTTATCACAAGGTGTACAGCTAAACCTATTATTAGAAATATACACACTTGCAATTTACAGTATCCATGCAACTCATAGTGTAGCAATGGCTTACCAGCTTCAGAGGTTCTTGCTGCAAGTAATGTGCTGTATGGTCCAGTTCCCACACTTGTCTGAGCAGCACTTGTAAATGTGTAGTTAGTAAACGGTATCAATGTGTCTATGAGAAATCTATTAGTGTCTGAAAACAACTGAAAAGTCTCCTCGGTCCTGTGAATTGTACCGTTGATGATGTAACCCGTAACTATGATTCCATTCCTGCTCTCCATCGGTGGAGGATCCCAGCTTAATAGCAATGACGTTGAAGTTTCGAGCTCCACCTGGAGGTTCTGAGGTGGACCTGTAGGAACTGAGATGATAGGAAAAAAAGCAGTACACAACTCACAATAGTATTGCAACCTAATATACCATTGTGTTGAATAAAAAAGCAATATAGTAGAGTGCCCATAGTTTTGGAATACTTACTATCCTGAAGAGTAGTAGTTAAAATTTCCATGGAATAAGGACCATTCTCAACTGTTACTGCAGTAACTATACAGGTGTAGTTATAGAAAGGATGAAGAGAATTGAGGAGTGTGTGCATTTCAAATGTTTGGATCTGGAACATCCCCCCAGTGTTCTCCTCTGTGATATTGATGATGTAGTGACGAATGATGCCATTGTGGTCTTCTGGTGGTGGGCTTCTCCAGGAGAGAAAAAAGCTGGATGAGTCAATATTGGTAGCAGCAACATCAAGTGGTGGACTGCTTGGTGCTGAGGAGATGATAACATAGTCTGTTTGACTGTGAAGCTCCATAATTTATTTGAAATACACTTTATACTTACCGTCCTCAGGCATTCTAATCACAACTTCAGTTGAAAATGGTCCCAATCCAATAGTTTGGGCAGCTACACTACAGTTATACGTATAAAACGGATGAAGTTCATCAATGATGATGTGTAATTCATCAGTGACATGTAAGTTAATGCTCCCAGTTTCCATCTCTTCGACAATAACTGTGTATCGCCTAATGATTCCATTTCTATGCTCCGGTAGAGGTAGTTGCCAGGTCAGATTGAGAGTTCTTGAATTCACAATCTCCGCTTGTAGTTCTTGTGGAGAAGCAGCAGGCACTATGTGGCATTATCATAACATAATAGACATAAAACTGTCCTTATAATATGTATATACATCTGTTAATGTAGTTCATGGAAACTTATACCATACTTACCGTCCTCTAATGTCATGAATATAATTGAGTCACTGAATGGACCAACACCAACTTCCGTAGCTGCAGCCACTCTGTAGCTGTAAATATTAAATGCCTGCAAATCACTGAGGGTATAGCTGGTGAAGGAAGTGTTAATGATGATGTCGTTCAAATTAAATTGCAGATTGCTAATGATAAGGATGTAGTAAATAATTGGGCCATTCTGGTCCTCAGGGGGTGGAGGAGACCAAGCGATAGTGGCAGAAGTGCTACCCAATTCTGAGATATTTGTATTTTCAGGAGGAGAATCTGGACCTGTTGAAAGGAGAATCAATACATTAAAAATCAAAGCCAGGACATATTATACTCACAGTAGTTCAATGATCATGCAAGGGTATAACCTTACTACACCAGAATCAGAAGTTTACTTTAGCAGAGAAACCGTGTAAGATATTTTCATAGAACACAACTTCTACAATGTATAAATGCATTCCTTACTTGATTGATCTGTTCTTGTCATAGTTTCAGCAGATGGACCAGGGCCCACTCTAGTTGAAGCAAATACTCTAAACACGTACACAGTATCACCATTGAGTCCATCTACTACAAACTGTTGCATATTCTGAGCAATAGCAGTGCCTGGTTGGTGTGATACTATGTTAATGGGATGATAAATAATGGTGAAAGAGACAACTATGCCATTCGGTGTCGAAGGGTCAGACCACACCAGTAGAACTGCAGAAGAATTAACTGTATATGCCGTTAGATTTGTGGGAGGATCACTGGGAGCTGCAAAGTAAGTACAGGAAAAGTAATCATTGATTAACTAGTAATGTGATAAGTGTTAGCTGCAGATGGACAGGACTGTAATTAATAAGTAGTAATGCAAAAAAATAGATAGTTGTTTTGACTATGTACTTGGGGTTACTCTAGTTCCAGGAGTTTCTGTGCCTTTACCAGACTGTGCAAATTGCCTGTGTAATTTGTTTTTCATATCAGACTGTTTCACAAATTGCAAAATTACTTCACAACGGTCATGCTTAAACATCTGTGAAGGTTAGCTATCAGACTTGAAAGAGATGTACAAATTGCCTGTGTAGTTTGTTTTTCATACCAGACTGTTTCACAAATTGTAAGGTTAATTGCTTGACTTCAGAATGAAAAACTAATAGTAAAGCCACAGAAAATTGACTCCTACACGGTTACATGCATCTGTGATGTTTCTGTGCCTTTACCAGACTTGAAAGAGATGTACAAATTGCCCATGTAATTTGTTTTTCACATCGGATGTTTCACAAATTGTAAAATTTACTTCACAGAGATCATGATTAATAAACATCTGTGAAGTTTCTGAGCCTAGGCCTTTAGCTACCAGACTTGAAAGAGGAATACAGATTGCCCGTGTAATTTGTCTTCAAATCAGACTGTTTCACAATTAGCTAAATTGCAAAGTTTATTGCTTGAGTTCAGAATGAAAAATTAATAGTAGAGCCACAGAAATTTGAGAGGTCTGATTCCTACATACTGATAAACATCAGTGAAGTCTCTGTGCCTTTATCAGAGATGTACAAATTAAATTACCTGTATAGTCATATCTGTTTCACAAATTGTAAAACTTGCTTCACAGAGGTCAGATGCTTAAACATCTGGAACTAGAGTAACCACCAGGTAGTCAAAACAACTATCTATTTTTTACAGTGCATGATACAGTTTTGAATTCTGTCAACTAGAGTTGTACAGCAGTAACTGTTGCATAATGTTATACAATGCAGAGGGCTACATGTACACATTGACATTCTGCTAACTTTGAGTATATTGCTCAAGATCAAATTGATATTCTTACTTGCTTCATCCGTCATAGCCAACTGAACGCCACTTGGGTCACCTTCTCCAACTGAGGTGTTAGCTGTAATATAACACTCATACACTGTGAATGGTTTCAAACCGATCACAAAAGCCTGATTCTGGTCAGGAGGGAGTACTAACGATAACACAATTGGATTATCGATATACATTGGCATCAGAAAAGTTCCCGCTTCTTCGAATTCATCTGATGCTAAGCCTGAACCTGTTCCTGAACCACCTTGAGATTCATAGCAGTATATAGTGTAGAAAAGGATGATACCATTGGGTTCAGTGGGTGGTTCCCAAGCTGCTTGCAGCTCTGTTGGAGCTCCATTAACTTTCATCACAGCTAGATGGTTTGGTGCTTCGGGAACTGTGGAACAGAGATACGTACGATTGAGTATTTTACTATGGATATTGGGTGGGACAAAGAACTATAGGAACTATAGGCTCACAGGAAGCGGCCTGGATTAACATACGTAGTTACATAGTCTGTTAATAATACTTTATTTGTTATGAAACCTTGCCTCTATCAGTGGCTTAGGCAACCTACAATTGCTAACTGAGTACATTAGCAACTGCAAACATAATCCTACCATCTTCAAGTGTCCTCACTGATACAGGTGTGGGGGTGAATGGGCCAATTCCTACAGACGTCTGAGCAGAGATTATAAAATTGTAGGTTGAGTGTGGCCTCAGTGACTCTACTGTGACGTTGTTCGCCTCAGAAAGAATTTGAAACATTTCTCCTTTTACTAACAGTGAAATATTGATGGTATAGCCAGTAATAAATCCATTCTGCTCCTCAGGCAGTGGAGGATTCCACATTAGATGCACAGATTGTGAAGATATTACTGTAGCGGTTAAGTCACTTGGAGGGCCACTTGGAGCTGTAGGAAATACACGAGATGATAGCTACAAACATACCAATTGAATTTATAGATAAAAGGGTTGTCAGACTATTGATGCAGCCTTACTATCACACAAGTAATGTGGCTCACCAGCTTCATGAGTTGTAACAGTGATCGGCATTGAAAAAGGACCACTCGCAACTGTCAAAGCGGACACTCTGCATCGATAAGTATATGCAGGATGCAGTGGAGATAGCACTATTACTGGCTCATTGGGTACGGTGGACAGCTGAAATACATCTCCAGTCTCAGCTTCAGTCACATTAACCAAATAGCCTCGTATGATTCCATTTTGCTCTTCCCGTGGTGGGGGCTCCCAGGTCAGAAGGATGGCACTGGAAAGTATGGTAAGTGCAACTCCTCTGACGTTTTCTGGTGGAGCACCTGGAGCTGTACAAAAAAATTACTATTTTTGAAACATCAGTGAGGGTGTGAGTTAGCCTCGTTCCCAGGCCCACGTGCGTGTTTCACTTTAGTGCAGCTGTGGGTCTGGTATATTTTCTCACGCGTGCGATGCGTAAGGTAGAAAGGTGGTAGAAGGGTGAATTTTTGCGCGGGCGAGGACAGCTGCCGTTCTCAGATAACAAAGGGAGGCAGTGGATCTATACTACTTGCAGCTACTCTTCGGAGCCCGTTTGTACCACAGACCAAGCGCTGAAACAATGTCATCATCAGAAGTTAGAGAAGTGCAACCATCTTTTGAGCGGTCCCTACCCACGTGCAATTAAGTAAGTCAAATCACATGAGAAAATATACCAGGCTCTCTAGCATGTTGCTAGAGAGCCTGGTATATTTTTTCACATAATAGGACGAGACTAGGTGTGAGTGGCATACCAAGAGCTACTTACTGCATTTATTTGGAAAGGTACTAGGCCCAGGTGAATAATCTTAGCTGTTCCTGCATTCTTATCACTCAAGGCATAGGTAAGGGTCACACTAAGGTTGATGTGTAAGACCACTACCAAAGTGGTTTTATGGATCAGCTGGAATACAAGCAAACTCTCACATCGGGTATAATTCATGAAACCACTCACCATCTTCCTCTGTTCTAACAACAACAGTATTGCTATAGGGTCCTTCATCCACAGTGAAAGCAGTGATGATGCTGACATAAGTATAATAGGGATGCAACGGTCCAATGGTAGTTTCAGTAGTGGTCGACGTTGTTTGAAACATCAGTCCTGTGTCAAGCTCAGTGATATTTACCCTGTACTCACGAATTATACCTCTGTGATCCATCTGAGGAGGTGGGTCCCACACAAGCCTGATGTGGGTGGAGTTAAGGACAGTACCACTGACATTCATTGGGTGACTGCTTGGAGCTGCAAGGAAAGGAAAAGGGGCCACTCATATAACTTGTGGTACTGCAGTATCTTCAGGGCTGTGAAAACCACCCTTTAGCAAAATATAATTTTTAGGGGGCATTATTTATTGAACATTGCAGTATCAATATTATCTATGCAGTATCCTACCAATTAAGAAACCACAGCACTAAAGGTCAACAGTGGTATGCAGCTAAGTGACTATTATTACACTCATTTTACCTTCTTCCAAAGTCTGTACTACAAATTCATCAGAAAACGGTCCACTTCCTACTCGTGTAGTTGCAGCAATTGTGCAGATGTAAACAGTAAAGGGACTCAGTGAAGAAACTGTGATACTGCTGGTGGTTGACATTAACTGTACCATTTCTCCAGTAGTCATTGCTATAACATTAACTATGTAACCAGTAATGATTCCATTTCTGTTTTCCAAGAGTGGAGGTTGCCAACGTAATACAATCTGTCTTATGTCTCCAGGTGCACCAGAAAGGTTTTGTGGAGCTCCACTGGGTACTAATGGAGAAATAGAATTGCATAGTCAACTATAACACTGGATCCAGTACAAAAGTAAAATATAAGTGCATTGGGTTAAAGTGGTTGCAGATATTTTCTGTGACGTCTTTCAGGAAGTGTACTGGGTTGTAGTAATCACAGCGTTGTTTCATACACAATAGTCAACTTCAAAAATATCACCACGATAAATAAAAACTAAATCATCACTAGCTAAATGAATAGCAAGCAGCACAAAGAAGCTAGCGGGAAAAGGATAATTCCTGTAGTATGCACCACTGCTAGTCTAGTTCAAAGAAAGTAATATCTGCATGTTAGAGTTGCATAAAGTAACCTCCCTTTAGCTTATTATGTCTAAGAAATAGTATAAGTATGCTGGTATAGCCTCAGTCTCAGAACAGAATACTATCTATGGAACATAGCGATATCCTATGAACAAACCACAGCACCAAGGCCAACAGTTATATGCAGCAAAGTGACCATTATTACACTCATTTTACCTTCTTCCAAAGTCTGTACCATAAATTCATCAGTAAATGGTCCACTTCCTACTTGTGTAGTTGCAGCAATTGTGCAGATGTAAACAGTAAAGGGACTCAGTGAAGAAACTGTGATACTGCTGGTGGTTGACATTAACTGTACCATTTCTCCAGTAGTCATTGCTATAACATTAACTATGTAACCAGTAATGATTCCATTTCTGTTTTCCAAGAGTGGAGGTTGCCAACGTAATACAATCTGTCTTATGTCTCCAGGTGCACCAGAAAGGTTTTGTGGAGCTCCACTGGGTACTAATGGGGGAATAGAATTACACATAGTCAACTATAATAGTGAATCTAGTACAAATATATGTGGATTTGGTTAATGTGGTTGCAGCTAATTTGATTTTGTCTCTTTGTTGTAGTTCGGGAAGTACTGGACTTTGGTAGGAATCCATAATGCTGTTTTGTAGGCAATAGTGAACTTTCATCTTTTAAAAAATAAAAACTTTATCATCACTTGCAAATGAATGGCAAGCAATAGAAGATATAGCAGGAAAAGAATAATTCCTGCAGTGTGTGCATACATACATTTGTAACATGAGTACTATAATATGTTGCAATTGATTCCAGGGTTAGTCTTAAGACACATGCGTATATATGCACCATTCAAACTTTGTGTTTTGTACGGGCATCCAATGTATTACACAATTTATCACCTTTTTTACTTTAAGAGTTTTACACAAAAAGATGCACTACATCAACAGTAGCGCTATAGTAGATCATTTCAGTTCTAAGAGAATATAGTGGTCATTAATGAATACAACAATTAAATAAACAACTCACTATCTTCATCTGTTCTCACCACAACAGCACTGCTGTAGGGTCCTTCACCCACAGTAAAAGCAGTGATAATGCTGCTATAAGAGTAATATGGATGTAGTGGTCCAATGGTAGCTTCAGTAACAGTTGACGCTATCCGAAATATCAGTCCTGTGTCCAGCTCAGTGACATTAAGCCTGTATTCACGAATCATACCTCTTTGATTCATCTCAGGAGGTGGGTCCCACACAAGCCCGATGTGGGTGGAGTTAAGGGCAGTACCACTCACATTCATTGGGTGACTGCTTGGAGCTGCAAGGAAAAGGGACTACCCTATACAACTTGTGGTACTGCAGTCTAAATCGTAAATTACAAAGCAATAATGACCCTATAGTACATGTAAATGGGCTTATACCTTCTTCCAGTGTCTGTACTGTAATCTCATCACTGAATGGCCCACTTCCTATACTTGTAGTTGCAGCAATGGTGCAGATGTAAACAGTAAAAGCACTCAATGAAGAAACAGTGATACTGTTAGTTGTGGACATCAATTGCACTATTTCTCCACTATTCATTCTAGTAACATTGACAACATAACCAATGATGATTCCATTCCTGTTTTCTGGAAATGGAGGCTCCCAGTGTAATAGAATTTCTCTTGCATCTCCAGGCATGCCTGTGATATTTTGTGGAGCTCCACTCGGTACTGAAGGATGAAATATATCAGGTTAAAACAATGAACATTAGCATATTCATACACTAGCTGCCAAGTGTAAAGTTTTACTTGGTAAGCGGCGACATTTAAGGCTAGCAGTCAGTCAGGCTGTATCAGTTAGTGTGTTAAGGGCGTGATTGTGTCGTCACTATCGCGGAATGGCAGTTAAACAAAGCTAAACTGAAGCGCTAACCTTGGTAGTCTCCCAGTTTGTGTACCGTCGATGTCTGCCCTCTATTTGGTGAGTTACCTGTGTTGATAACTAGTGTATTGACCCCTACGGCCTATACAGGCGCTTTGAGGCCTGCCTCACTCCATTCCTGGTATTAAAAAGCTTACCTGTGCTGCCAATGTAAAAACAGCTGGACAGAAAGTAGCGCTTAGAATACTTTCGATCGGGAGGTGGAGCTTCAGATCGATTGCTAAAGTCCGTAGGGTCGTCCCCCTTACCGTTGTGGCCGTTACTAAATTGGCAGGGTCTGCCTCACTTCAGTTAGTGCGTCATACTGCAGTAGGCGTATATCGCCGTTCGCGCTACGCGGAAGTCATTAACAGGCGTATCGCGCTCAAAGAGTTAAGGAATAGATGGTCTATATACAAGTATAAGATCACTATCAAATTAGTTTATGTTTATATATCAATTGGAACACAAGAAAACACTCACATTGGGTTTAATATACATAATTCATGAAACCACTCACCATCTTCCTCTGTTCTAACAACAACAGCACTGCTGTAGGGTCCTTCATCCACAGTGAAAGCAGTGATGATGCTGATATAAGTATAATAGGGATGCAACGGTCCAATGGTAGATTCAGTAGTGGTCGACGTTGTTTGAAACATCAGTCCTGTGTCAAGCTCAGTGATATTTACCCTGTACTCACGAATTATACCTCTATGGTCCATCTCGGGAGGTGGGTCCCACACAAGCCCGATGTGGGTGGAGTTAAGGGCAGTACCACTGACATTCATTGGGTGACTGCTTGGAGCTGCGAGGAAAGGAAAATGGGCTACCCATATAACTTGTGGTACTGCAGTATATTTAGAGCTGTGAAAAGTAACCACCCTTTAGCTAGTGATATAATCTACGTCCTGACTGTGCAAAAAACTCATGTCTTTTTAGTTTGTCCTTTCTTAATATGTCTCAGAAATAGTATACATATGCTGATATAGCCTTAGATTCAGAATAGAATACTATCTATGGAACATAGCAATATCCTATAAACAAACCACAGCACTAAGGCCAACAGTGGTATGCAGTTAAAATTAAGTGACTATTGTTACACTCATTTTACCTTCTTCCAAAGTCTGTATCATAAATTCATCAGTAAATGGTCCACTTCCTACTTGTGTAGTTGCAGCAATTGTGCAGATGTAAACAGTAAAGGGCCTCAGTGAAGAAACTGTGATATTGCTAGTGGTTGACATTAACTGTACCATTTCTCCACTAGTCATCGCTGTAACATTAACTATGTAACCAGTGATGATTCCATTTCTGTTTTCCAAGAGTGGAGGTTGCCAACGTAATACAATCTGTCTTATGTCTCCAGGTACACCTGAAAGGTTTTGTGGTGCTCCACTGGGTACTAATGGGGAAATAGAATTACATATAGTCAACTACCACAGTGGATCTAGTACACAAGTAAAATATGAGTGTATTGGGTTAAAGTGATTCCAGCTATTTTCCTTTGATGCAGATCAGGAAGTACTGGGTTGTAGTAACCACAAAGTTGTTTCATACACAATAGCGAACTTGTAAAATATCCCCACGAAAAATAAAAAAATCACAGGCAAAATGAATAGCAAGCAGTACAAAGAAGTTAGCAGGAAAAGGATAAATTTTTACTGTATGTAGGTATGTAACATGATTATATATTCTAGAGTATGCTGTAATTGGCTCCAGGCCGAGGGTTAGTCTTAGCATATGCATGCACTGCTAAACATTCGTGTTTTGTACAGGCATCCAATCTATGACACAGTAAAATACCTTTTTTCTGTGGCAGAATATTAATTTTGTGAGCCTGGCTAGCATGCTAGAACTTCAAACAAAATGATGCACTGCATCAACTATAGCGCTGTAGTAGTTCATTTGTTTTCTAAGAGAATATAATGGTGTTTAATGATTACGACTTAATTAATAAACAACTCACTATCTTCATCTGTTCTCACCACAACAGCACTGCTGTAGGGTCCTTCACCCACAGTAAAAGCTGTAATAATGCTGCTATAAGTGTAATAAGGATGCAGTGGTCCAATTGTAGCTTCAGTAACAGTTGACGCTATCTGAAATGTCAATCCTGTGTCCAGCTCAGTGACATTAAGTCTGTACTCACGAATTATCCCTCTACGGTCCCTCTCGGGAGGTGGGTCCCACACAAGCCCGATGTGAGTAGAGTTAAGGGCAGTACCACTGACATTCATTGGGTGACTGCTTGGAGCTGCAAGGAAAAGGAACTACCTTATACAAATTTTGGTACAGCAGTCTAGCTCACCGCAAAAATATGTAGCCGTTTTGACTACTTAGTGTTTACAGGAATTTCAAAAGTCTGGAGTTCAAGGTAGGAGTTAGGCCTCAACGTGGGTAGTTTGTTCCTTGTTCTTGGAAGTTGACATTCCATACTGACATTCCATAGTAAAGAACAGATTACCCACTTTGAGGCCTACCTAACTAGGCCTATACCTATACATCTGAAATTCTGGTAACCACTAAGTACAATTGTGGCAGTCCCGTGTAGAAATTGGGATATTATTCCGTTGCATATTTTGATTGCATCACTGCATTCCAAGCGATGCATCTCTGAACTTCAGTTAAAGGCGGGGCTCATACGCACAGCGTAGCTGTGTCAGATATTGATACATTTACACAGCGTGTATGAGCCCGCCCATAATGGAGGTTCAGAGATACAGCGCTTTGAACACAGTGATGCCATCTAAATTATGCAACAGAATAATATTCAATTTCTACACGGGACTGCACAATTACATATTTTTTCAGTGTGTATTCATACAAAACGATAATGGGCTTGTACCTTCTTCCAGAGTCTGTACTGCAATTTCATCACTAAATGGTCCACTTCCTACACTTGTAGTTGCAGCAATGGCACAGACGTAAACAGTAAAGGGATTCAATGAAGAAATAGTGATACTGTTAGTTGTGGACATCAATAGTAATATTTCTCCACTATTCATTCTAGTTACATTGACAACATAACCAATGATGATTCCATTCCTGTTTTCTGGAAATGGAGGCTCCCAGTGTAATAGAATTTCTCTCGTATCTCCAGGCGTGCCTGTGATATTTCGTGGAGCTTCACTTGGTACTGTAGAATAGATAAAATAGCTTAAAATTAGAGCCATTGAGACAACACAATGAAGATAATAATTGCCATACTATAACTGAGAGAGAAAGACAAATGCAATGCCTTGGGAGGGGCAGGTGACTGTGCTCTGCAAAGTAGAGGGTCTGTAACTATGGTAACGGTAGTTCACACTAAACAATGTGTGTGGGTGGGGGAAGCAGAGTAAATGTGTTGTATGCCTAAGAACTACTGGACGAGATGCGGGCTTCATGTAGCTGTACAAACACACTAGGCACATTTCTTTAGCATGTGTTATAAACAACCTGGAGCTCAGCATTCATAACTTCCATATACTTAACTGCTCGACATGATGTGCAGTTGAGCCTTAACTGTAGGCAGGTGTATACAACCCACCTTCTTCAAAGGTAATCACTGTAACAACCTCAGAATATGGTCCCACACCAATGGTGACTGCTGCCACAGACGACCGGTAGGTGTAGAAGGGATGAAGCATGACCACACTTAATGAGGTGGTGGTACTGATAAACTCCAGAACGCTTCCTGTCTCCACCTCAGTGACCGTAATCCGATACTCTCTGATCATTCCATTCTGCTCCCTGGGAGGTGGTGGGTCCCAGGAGAGTGATATTTCCCTCGAAGTCTGTGCAGTAGCAGTCAGATTGTGCGGAGGGCTTGCTGGTACTACACGGAATATATAATGTTTGTGAAAGAGCAAATATTCAGCAAGTGTTCATAGCATTATACATGAGGCAAGAGAATGAGTGAGTTTAGTACATGCTAATGCATTGTGCACATTATTGACACATATACTGCAAAAAGACCTGCATTCTGACAGTAATGATACTGCAGATAGTGTTGCTCTTTACTACATTACAGTATCACTTGGTATGTAATTCCTTGAACTGGTGTAGTAATTTCTGTGGAAATAATGTTAGGTATGTTACTAATTAATTCCTGGACCTGGAGTAGTAACTTCCATGGAATAATTTAGTACCACTACAGATGGTTACTTAGAATTGCAGGGAGTAACTGAAGGAAGTGCTTAGCATAAACGGATACATCATGCACTTTATACTAAAAGCTGGTTCCAATTGCAAACTGACTTGGCATAGGATATGAATTTCTGGGAATACCATAATCACACTTATATCTTTCTCAGTAACTCACTAGCTTCTTGTGTGGTAAAAACAACAGGCGAGCTGAATTCACTGGATCCAACACCGTTAGCTGCAGCAACTCTGCATGTGTATGTATCAAATTCCTCCAGTTCTGACAGTGTGTGTGAAGTAGCACTACTGCTGAGGCTAACAGACAATGCAGGGAGACTGAACCGGGATTCAGTGCACTCAACAGTGTTTGACAGTAAATCAGTAGGGTCAACATTTCCTGGAGCTATCCAGGACAAGGTGGCTGTTGTAGTTCCTGTACTGATGATTTGGACATTGCTTGGGGGGTCAGGGACTAATAATAAAGAAACAAGTACCATAACCACAAGTGTATATTTTCATACATATTCATACACACATACTGTAACACATTCATTGCGTACACAAGTACACACACACATACACACACACACACACACACACACACACACACACACCAACAGAACAAAAATTATTGGTCATGTAGGGGCAGCGGAACTGGTCCGGCTGGTCCAGTTTTCCCCGGACCACTTTTCAGCAATCAGGTAATCAATATTCATAAACTGATGTAACTTAAATATGCAGAAGATAGTAACAACTGAGTAAGCAATGCAATAGTGCATGGATTGGCTGTTTCATTAAAGAAATTTTACCTTCATCATTTGGGTCCACAATTTCTGCAGCATCCACTCTGTAAATCCATACTCCATCAATACCAACATTTGATGTGCTGGCAATGTTGATGATTGAAGCAGTACGTGAGCCTGGAACAGCAGCATATCGTTCACCGTCTCCAGCATTGAATCCGACTTGGGCAGGAGTTCCTCCAAGGCCACCACTTCCTCCTGAAGCATCGCCTGTTGTCCACTGAATCAGCCCATCGGCATAGAGGAATATCACAAAGGACAGAGTACCGTCAGTGGCCATTACACACTGAAAGGTGTTTGTCTGGAAAGGAGGAGCATTGGAGAATATATAGCCATTGGTGGTGTGTTATATAGATGGTTTGTGATCCCATGTCACAACATTTAATATTGTGTCCTATACCATTATAATTTAAAATTTAATGATAACTCCATAGCCATTAATTCCCTTTTATAGGACTATCTTGTTTATTTAGTATATACCCATATACCCATAGTAGTATGTTGTAGTATGTAGTACTACACGAATGTCAGCTTTATAAAACAAAAATTAAGCTATCAAGTTTGGGATATACCTTATCTGTGTGAGAACTAAAATATCCAACGTGATCCCATGTAGCAATAAAAAGGTAAGATGGAGTGAAGTCCAATGCTGTAAACGCAGCTCGTATGTCATCTCTGGCTCTGTTCAGGAGAACAGAGTCTCCTGTCTGTCTGTACCAGACAACTCCAGTCCCTGTGGTGTCCACATCTGCCCAGTAAGGAGCAATCAGTTCAAGATCACCAGAGAGTGGAAATGGATCTGGAGTAAAACTTGACACAGCCGTAGTGAATGAGATATCACCATTGTTATTCACCTAGACCATGGAATAGAGAAAAGACACAGATAGTTATGAACCCTTGCGCCCTTAAAATCAAATTATAGATGGACAATAAGAGAGACCTTTTATTGTTGCTGTTGCTCATTTTTTTCGTTTCTTGAGTGTCAGTCACCATCATGAAGCTAAAATAGCTAGCTATATTATATATTCTTAGGTTACTAGAGACATCCTCATGGAGCTTGCTTAGGATTACTACACCATTAATTTTATGCATGATTAATTTATATTTCTGCAGTTGTATTAATTAACTGACTTGTGTAAAAGCCAAATTAATGAACCATAGTATGAAATGATAATGTTTATGATAGGGCAACAGTTTTTATATACTACAATTATAGCTATAATATGCTACTTAAAAGTGGCCAGCCCTGAGTTGCAACATCACTACTGCACTGCTGTTTGGAAATGATCAATATAATAGTTTATTGTAGCTATACAATAATGTAACATATTATGAGGGTTGCATAGGTGATAGCTATAGCTAAATTTACGTGGAGAAAAATTAGCCACGACCATCCCAGCTACCATGACTATTGATTTCTTGGTTGCTACAGTAAGGAGAATTTTTCCACTCTAATGTGAGTACTTTGAGTATAATTATATATTAAAAGTGCCACTTGAACTACAAAGGGTCTTTTTTCCCTTCTATTGCAGCACCAGTGCTGACTTCTTCTTTTTTTATTGTTTGGCACAGTGAATACCAATGTGACAACTTTTATTCTTTCTAAATAATGTGCCATTCTAATTGTTGCACCAGCTGAGAGGCTACTTGATTGACTGGCTACTTTTATAAACAGTAGCTACATCAGATTGAGGTAGCTACAGGTTCTTTGCTTGTATCATCCACCAGCTGTAAGGGCAAGTGTATAGGTCGGGTAGCTAGCAGCCTATTCATGGTAGCATAGATAGTAGAGTCCTTATACTCTACAAATTATGATGACTGCTACTCACAAAAAGGGTGGGATGATCCTCATTAAAGAATGGAAATGGTTCATTCAAAGTAATGCCAGATGATGAGCCATCATCACTAGGTCCCAAGGAACCATCACCAGTGACTGTTCCAAATGAATAGAAACTCCCAAGAGGAATTCCTGCCACAGCTCTCAGTAGCAGGCTAAAGACAATGTAGAGGACTAAAAATGATGCTTGCTCCATACTCTTCTCACTATCACTTGACTATCACTATCACTAGCAAAATGATTCGCTTATAGCTAATAGCTAATCTATACTAGCTAGCTACCGGATCCGTGTAGTTATATATAGGGTCACAGATGTGTCGCGCTAGCTATGTCTTAACTCTAGATCTGATACTTTTGCATAAGCAGTTCTCCGGAAAGATATATGATCTAGTGAGCTAATTAGTCTCGCGTGTGAGCGTGCAAGGAGGTGGGGTTATTATGCGGAAGTATCCGCCCCCACGCTCTGGGCGTGCGTACGCGTGTGCGGCGAGAGCATCACATGACTACTGCTCAACCACTCCCCCCACCCCTCCCATCAGGGCCATCACATAGGTAATGCGGTATAAAATTTCAATGCACTATAGATGAATTTTCTCAGAGTTTTGCGCTAGTCTCGCGGGCCAAACTCTGCCACATGCGCATTACGTAACCGAGCTCAGGGTAGTCTCGCGGGCCAGCCCCCTTCCGCATTCTGGGTGGCGAACGCGTTGTACAGCTTCTGCAACTCTGGAATGTAAGCGGTTATGTAACCTTGTAGTAATTCAGAAGTGTCTAGACAGTACAACGTGCTAATGAAGTAGGTGCAAGTGCCAGGTGCTCGGGCTTGAGAGACTCGCATCCTATCGCTTTCGCGGCACTCACGATAGCTTCACCCAGCGCCGCTGCACTCCACTTGCTCGTTTGTTTCGCCATAGATAGCTTGAACTAGCAGCTACTTCGCACCTCAGGCTTAAGATCTAATATACTTCGCACCTCAGGCTGAGAATCCAATGATCACGAGATAATTGATCATGTGACAAAGATCTGCAACCTGATTGGACCGCAACCAGCAGAACGCCGCTGCAAACGTCAGTTAACGCATTCGCCAGACCACTTCCCAGAATGCGGAAGGGGGCTGGCCCGCGAGACTAAGCTCAGGGTCGGTTACGAAATGCACACGTGCGGGAAGCCGGGGCGGCAAGAAAGATCGTACCCGTCCCCAGACCATTACTGACCCCAGCGCCGAACGGATTGGTGACCTTTACGCGATAGCGCAGCTAGCTACCAATGTAGGCGTAAACCATAAAGCGTGAGATACAGGTCTGGATTTGATCCTAGTTTATGGACGTGTCCAACAAATGTGAGTCTAACCCTTTATTATTGCACACTCTAAAACTTTGGTGTATTTTTCGTGAATTGCGGCTGTAGCTAGTCATGTAAAAACCTGCCAGGATCTAGTTACTCACGGCACAAGTCGCATAAAATTTTCCCCCATGATATAGCTAATCACTGAAATTTGCACTGTGTTTTTGTATGATTACCCCTCCAGTAACTCAGCCCTATACTAGGCTAGAGTTGAATGATCCCTATCACTAATAATTTCCTAGGGACCACCGACTCCCCAGTTCTATAATCTATGATCCTACTAATGAGGTAGTGTTGCAAAGGTCACCATAAACAGCCTCATTTCCAAATTTAACCAGGCTTTAAAATTTTCCATTTATACAATACAGCAAAATTTCAGAACTGCGTATTTTTTCTATGGGATGGTGGTTCAAACATGCATGCAAATTAGAGCACATCACCCATTGCTTAGTCAACTTTGTTTATCCCATAGACGTGAACTGAATATCATTTTCTTATATAGATTCATAGAAACTGGTCCCACCTCAATTATAGATGGTGTGTATGGCTGTAGTCATGTAAAAACACCTGCCATATGGTCTATACTCAAGGCACAAGTCACATAAGATTTCCCCATGATCGATATACATGTAGCTAATTGCACTGATACTTATTTTTTGACCTCCCCTCCAGTGACTCAGTCCTAGGATTGAATGACTCCTGCATAAGGAACTATTGACTCCCCCTTGTTCTATGCTACAAATGAAGTAGCTAGTGTTGCTCATTCCCAGATTTGGACAGACTTCAAGTAACAGAAATTTCCAATTTACATAATACAGCAAAACTTCACTACAATTCACAATATTTTCTCCATGGGATGCATGGTGCTCCAAACATGCATGCAAATTAGGGTATCACCCATGGCTTAGTCATCTTTGTTTAATAACGATATCCATATGAATATCATTTTCTTTGAATGGACTATGTAAATTCATAGAAACTGGTCCCACCTCAATTAGGTGGCATGATATGTATTTACCCTTCCTTAAAATCACAATGAATAACACCAGTAGATTGTTCTCGAACAGTTCATACAGTAGATGATTATTGTTATATTGTGTAGCCACTACATGTACATGTAATTTACGTGGACATTTTCTTTGAGACTTGAATGTACTTTTTTGGTAACACCCTTCCAATCGTGTTGGCTGAGGTATTATCAAATGTGGAATCTAATTATATCGTGATTTTAATGATGTCATGATTGCTAGGATTACACCTCCTTGGATGAAGGCCATTGCTGCACCTCAAATTCAGTGAGAATAGTCTTAGAATTATTTTCTGGAGTATTTATGTGAGTCCAGTAGTCCACTCAAGTAGTCCTGTCCAGTACACGTAGTCAAGTCTACAACCTACTGCATAATATTATGCTGTTGTATCAGCTCTGCAGTGCTGGCCACTAGGAATTCATGGCCGATTTAAACAAATTCATGATCAGTGTAGCTATTGGTTATAACTTTTAGATTATGACAAATTTTGGTGGGTATATAGGCAATTAAGAACTCTTATAGAGTTTTTGCCTGTTAATTAGATAGCCTGTACACAGTCTTTATGCTATTTATAGTACATTATGCATGCTTGCAAGTGATGTGCACAATAACATTGGGTGCCTTAAAAGCGTGTGTTCACTTAATCATGTTAGGTAAGCTTACTAGCTTTGCGTGGACTGGGAACGAGGCTACCATTGCTTAGTCAACTTTGTTTATCCCATAGACGTGAACTGAATATTTTCTTATATAGATTCATAGAAACTTGTCCCACCTCAATTATAGATGGTGTGTGTATGGTTGTAGTCATGTAAAAAAACCTGCCATGGTCTATACTCAAGGCACAAGTCACATAAGATTTCCCCATGATCGATATACATGTAGCTAATTGCACTGATACTTATTTTTTGACCTCCCCTCCAGTGACTCAGTCCTAGGATTGAATGACTCCCATAAGGAACTATTGACTCCCCCTTGTTCTATGCTACAAATGAAGTAGCTAGTGTTGCTCATTCCCAGATTTGGACAGACTTCAAGTAACAGAAATTTCCAATTTACATAATACAGCAAAGCTTCACTACAATTCACAATATTTTCTCCATGGGATGGTGCTCCAAACATGCATGCAAATTAGGGTATCACCCACGGCTTAGTCATCTTTGTTTAATATCCACATGAATATCATTTTCTTTGAATGGACTATGTAAATTCGTAGAAACTGGTCCCGCCTCAATTATGTGGCATGACATGTATTTACCCTTCCTTAAAATCATAATGGCAGTAAATTCTCGAACAGTTCATACAGTAGATGATTATTGTTATATTGTGTAGCCACTACATGTACATGTACTTTACATGGACATTTTCTTTGAGACTTTATTGTACTTTTTTGGTAACCCCTTCCAATGGTGTTGGCTGAGGTATTATCAAATGTGGAATCTAATTATATCAATGATGTCCTGATTGCTAGGATTACACCTCCTTGGATGAAGGCCATTGCTGCACCTCAAATTCAGTGAGAATAGTCTTAGAATTATTTTCTGGAGTATTTATGTGAGTCCAGTAATCCACTCAAGTAGTCCTATCCAGTACACGTAGTCCAGTCTACAACCTACTGCATGATATTATGCTGTTGTATCAGCTCTGCAGTGCTGGCCACTAGGAATTCATGGCCGATTTAAACAAATTCATGATCAGTGTAGCTATTGGTTATAACTTTTAGATTATGACAAATTTTGGTGGGTATATAGGCAATTAAGAACTCTTATAGAGTTTTTGCCTGTTAATTAGATAGCCTGTACACAGTCTTTATGCTATTTATAGTACATTATGCATGCTTGCAAGTGATGTGCACAATAACATTGGGTGCCTTAAAAGCGTGTGTTCACTTAATCATGTTAGGTAAGCTTACTAGCTTTGCATGGGAACGAGGCTGCTTAGTCAACTTTGTTTATCCCATAGACGTGAACTGAATATCATTTTCTTATATAGATTCATAGAAACTGGTCCCACCTCAATTATAGATGGTGTGTATGGCTATAGTCATGTAAAAACACCTGCCATGGTCTATATACTCAAGGCACAAGTCACATAAGATTTCCCCATGATCGATATACATGTAGCTAATTGCACTGATACTTATTTTTTGACCTCCCCTCCAGTGACTCAGTCCTAGGATTGAATGACTCCTGCATAAGGAACTATTGACTCCCCCTTGTTCTATGCTACAAATGAAGTAGCTAGTGTTGCTCATTCCCAGATTTGGACAGACTTCAAGTAACAGAAATTTCCAATTTACATAATACAGCAAAACTTCACTACAATTCACAATATTTTCTCCATGGGATGCAAGGAAAGGTTATTTTAACAATGTATTGGTTACTGGAGTTGCATCATTATCATTTTGTACTATAGTACAGCTTTTGTAAAAGATTTTTTTTTTGCTGACTGTAATACCTTACATGGCTATCCAATGGCATAGTATGGATAGCTCATGGTCTCATGCCAGAGTGCTACAGTAACAATCTGTTGATCAGTTAAAAGCATGACTCTGTACTACACAGATGTAGCCAGTAAAGTACACAGCTTTGACAGGAAACAATTCATTTCCGCCATATGACTCTGATAACGTGGATTTAGTTAATATATGGACAGGCACATGTCAAAGCGCTTCGACACCAGCTGTCAATGACAATATATCCATTGTCTATATTAGTTGCAACTCTAGTAACCAAATGTTTGGTTAAAATAACCATCAGGATTTTACAGTGTGGTGCTCCAAACATGCATGCAAATTAGGGTATCACCCACGGCTTAGTCATCTTTGTTTAGCATGAACTGAATATCATTATCTTTGAATGGACTATGTAAATTCATAGAAACTGGTCCCACCTCCATTAGGTGGCATGTATTTACCCTTCCTTATCACAATGAGTAGACTGTTCTCGAACAGCTCATAGATGATTATTGTTATTGTGTAGCCACTACATGTTGTACTTTATGTGGACATTTTCTTTGAGACTTGAATGGGCTTTTTTGCTAACACCCTTCCAATGGTGTTGGCTGAGGTATTATCCCATGTGGAATCCAATTATTTTACTGATGTCATAATTGCTAGGATTACACCTCCTTGGATGAAGGCCATTCCTGCACATCAAATTCAGTGAGAATAGTCTCAGAATTATTTTTTGGAGTGTTTATGTGAGTCCAGTAGTCCACTCAAGTATAGTCCTGTCCAGTACACGTAGTCCAGTCTACAACCTACTGCATGATATCATGCTGTTGTATCAGCTCTGCATGCAGTGCTGGCCACTAGGAATTCATGGCCTATTTAAGCAAATTTATGATCTTTTATCTATTGGCTATAACTCAGTTTTAGATTACAATATTAAAACAAATTTTGGTGGGTATACAGGCAATTAAGAACTCTTATAGAGTTTTTGACTGTTAATTAAAAGTATCTGACAGCCTGTACACAGTATTTATGCTATTTATAGTACACTATGCATGTTTGTTGTGATGTGTACAAAAACATTGGGTGCCTTAAAGCGTGTGTTCACTAATCCTGTTTTTGGTAAGCTTACTAGCTTTGCTAGTTAACTGTTCTGTTTGTAATGTATCAGACGAAGAAAACTATAGAATTGAAAGGAGAATGTGGCTACATCAGAATTATACAATGAGGGAGTGGTGGTTAAACCCTGAGACAGGCTGGATAAACACTTGAGTATTATGGGAGAAAACAAAATTGGTGTATGTAATTGTTATTTTTGCTTCATTGTGTCTATGTATGATTGATGTGTTTATACTGTGATGGCCCCAAGCTAGCTCATTAGATTATCAATATTTAAGTGATCCATGACAGGCCTCATTATGGCAATAATGGTTACGTAAAAAAATTAAATTATTCATCCCATTCCAATTGTGAGAATCTTATTGCATTGTTTTGCCTACTCAGTCTCATCCTATAAGCGTTTGACTTGCCGCAATATTGTATTGTTGCTATTGCTAGTGCACTAGGCAGTAGTAGGTAGTTTTGAGAACCGAATGAGTGTAGGCATGCATCGTAAAATTTTCTACGTTGCGATTTGCGCACTAGTGCTATTCAGTGCGCGCTTGTCAAGTGTACAGGCACAACTGGAAGAGTCGCTGCTGCAGGAGGGAGGAGCTGGGGCGTCTGTAGTTCTCCTCTCTGTTGTACGAATCAGGCAATCGGGAATTTTTAGTGACGACAATGATCTACTACCAAGAATTGCCTACGCCGAAACTCGAGACGGAACTGCAAGCGACACTTATCGTGACGGCTATCACGGCGGGATATGGGCCGTCGACGAAAGTGCTTTTTTGAGCACGCAAGATACAGCTTTAACTGAACTATTTGAATATATTCAGGAGGACTTTGGACTTTACTGGCCTTCCGCAACATGGAGCGATCTGCGCAAACCGTTCTATTCTGCTCTCGCTGCTCGCCTGGTATTGTTCATCACACAAGCGACTATTCCACCAAGTACTGACGTTCAAGGACAGGCAAACTTTTGGGTTCAGTACTACAACCCAGGTGGTTCTACTTCAGGCTTCACCTCTGCCATAACAAGGTATTCTTGTGTTACGGTTTAATTAGTCTCGAGCGCACGCCGCTGATGACAAAATGGGCAGGGTGTTATTGATAATTGACAAAACGCGCCCAAATAAGATATATCTGTGAAATTAAAGGTTGATCTGCATAAAACAAAACTAGGTTTGTAAACGAAGTGGCTATGGTTCCGGCAGCCGGATCGTGCCCGTGGCGCCAGAGGTCTGGCACTGAGTCACGTGAGTTTCCGGAAGGCGCAGCAAACCAATCAGATTTCAGCAAGTGGAAAAAAACTGGACGGGTACCCGATTCTCAAATGCTGGGTACCGGTACTATATTAAATCTGCTGTAGTAATACGGCTGATGGCTATAGGGGAGCCTAGGCAGGACGTATGGCATTTCTTTGCCTGTAAATCGATGTGAGATAGCATGGTAAGCTACTGGTCTCCGTCTGTGGCAAATTTTGTTGCGTTTCTGTGTAGCTGCTGTTCACGTTTGCTGCAATTGCTGGGAGTGTTTCGTGTTGCCTTGAAAGTTTTCTAGCTAGCCAGTTTCCGCGTTGTGCCGAATGGCACCTTTCTGCTACTACAAAACGAATGCTCTTGTATGCATGAAAGTGTTCTTGTGCTGTTTTCTATCGTGTACTTCCTTATTTTGACAGTCATTTCCTGTAGTGAAATATTTACGGTTTAAGGTAATGACATAATGGTAATACCCGCCCGCCCGCATGATTATTCTATTCGCGTGCTAAAAAAATTGCGAAGGTGTAGCGGAGAGGTTTGGCCTGACCAATAAAAATTTGCTCCCCCCAGCCCTGCATGCATACAAAGCAGCATCATTAGCGTAAGTGGCCAATTCTAGCGCAGTTTTTGTACCCAGGTCCACTGCTTAAAAATGGAACGGCGTATGAACTGAATCAACAAATTGTTGACTTATATTATACTATGCTATTAAAGTGATCATGGACTGAAACGCTTATTCTGCAAACTGACGCGGTCAAACACATGGCGCCTCATATGTGCACGAGTACCTAATGTCGCTCACTGTACTTATCAAATGCGCTGATACGATTGAAGTTGTCTGAATTGCAATTACAAACTGAAGCTTGAATAGACTCATAGGGGCGAACCCTGGGTCATTATTCTTTGGGATGCTAACATGTCATTGACATTCATAAGCCAAGCGATGCCCCCACGTGTTCACTTAATATTACATTCATAGCCTACACATGAGCATCACGACTCAAAACATTGTCCTCCTAGCTACCAGACATGGGTTAGCTATCACCAGACAGATCAAGAGGGGTGGAACAAAGTTTACTAGCTAGCTACTATCAATTTCGCTGAAATGGTGAATGATGATCTTATTTCACTTCTCTGGATTGTAAAGTCAATTTTGCAATTCAGACAACCAAACTGTGGTTAAAATAAACAGAAGTAGGTATAAGGCAGGCAAGGCAATACAGAAGACTAGCAAAAGAAAAAAACAAGGCAAAGCAAAAAGAAAAGGCAATAGCCGAATAACTCAATACAAAAACCAAACTTATTACTGAGGACAAAGAAAACCAGGGAAAAAAAGGCAATTACAAATTAACGACAGTAGTAATATATACTAATAAAAAATACAAAAAAAGGAAATGTAAATATAAAAAATATAGAAATAGAATTGTAAACAAATTATATATAGGGTCTCTATATATATATAAAATTAAACAAACACTACCTACATACAAAACAAAAAAAACAACAGCAAAAATAAACATAGTTGAGTCTAGAAAAGTCCTCGAGATCAACCGAAGGGCTGATGGTGCCCAGAACGGATGCCCTCTGAATGCCAACTGAGAGACACTGGAGTAGGTAGGTGTTGGATCTGACCTCTCCTGTGACCTGCCGTAGACGGTGGCCCAACTCCCTTAAAAACACTCTGGCACTTGGCCCCATGGCACGAAAAAGTGGCTAGAATTCAGGTGACAATACTTGTCACATTTCTTCTCTTCAGCCAGGGCAGTTACTGCTCCTGCTTCACTGGGTGGTACAGAGGGTGTAGGAGGGAGCAAAAGTATCTGGGCAGGTGGCATCCCACGCCAGAAGCTTGCCATTCTTCCAGGGCACTACAGAGATAGCTACCATCAGGACGACTTCCGTCAGAGCGGTAGAGACCTGATGGCTCTAGTCTTGCGGGAACCTTGGCCGAAGACAGTGTTCGGTGGATGGTGTCGTTTATGGCAGCATGGCAATGATGGCGGCCCTAAACCAATAAATACAACCAATAAACCCTCACCTTTTTCATTGTAGGTGAAGCAAAGTCAACCCCTTCCATTATGATCGAGTTTATAGTGGCTGAATTAACGTATGGGTTCACTGTCCTTAGAACCATAAGCATGTAGATTTTTAGCCACACTTAGCTTAGCTATGCTGATGGCTAGTAGCTAGCTAGCTAGTATCTACTTAACTACAGAATCACTCCTACATAGCTATAGTTGGCTAAGGATTAGAAGGACATTAGGTTAGGGTCATAAATAGTAGAGTAGAAGGGCTCTACAATGACTATCTATGATGAAACCAATATGGTCAAATGTATGCAAGTTTGTTCATGAACCACTAGGATCCTGCAATCTCAATCTGTGATGAAGCCCACAACTGGTTCTTGTAGCTGCCACATGAAATTGTTATTGGTTTATGAATTAATTTATGGTGCAAGTGTTCAGTTAAAGGCATGTTTTTGGCTACATCTTGCTGAACTGAAGAATTTGTCCATGACCCCTCCATCATCAAAATTCTTAATTTACACCCTGGCCCCATGAAGCTAGCCAGATGGGCTATGTACTGTAGCTAGCTAACCAGCATTCGGTTCTCCTTGAGTGAGAAATTAATACATATTACTGCTATTCTCTCTTTCTTTTCACAGCACTTGTACGCGAGTGGTGTCCCATGTTCAGTCATATCCCTATACCTATGTTAGTACTTCGTACTACAACCATCCACATGTGTCCTACTACAGTTGTGGGTTTTGGGGCTGGAGTAGATGTTCTTCGACTAGTAATCAGTGAGTTTGCAGTACCACCAACACTTTAAGTGGATGGTAGCTATGTCTAAGTTATTACTAAAATATCTTAGTTTCAGTTAACTAACTAAAATGGTACATTTTGGGGACAAAAAAAATTTGTTTGGTTATAGTTTAGTCCTCAGGCGAAACTTTCAGTTTTAGTATGCTAATTAAATCTGCTTTGGCCTCTACTAAATTTTTTTTAACTAATACTTTTGATTAACTAAAACAAGACTAATTTCCATGTTGTTTACCACTGATGAAATTTGTTGCAAAATTATCGACTATAGAGCTAAATTTGCATATGTATAGTAGGTAGTAGTAGATGTCACTAGCTGGATTACTTAAGGCCGCCACATTACTCCTGAGCTGTGCAACATACTAAAGTACTCACTAGTAGTGATAATTGTGCACTACATGTTATATCAAATGTACCACTGCAGCTGAAACAATACATTTTATTCACTACTCTCGTTGTACAGTCAACATTCTCAAACATCAACATCATATGGAACCAACTATGCACTGGTATATACACGGGAAAATATCTGCTGTGATGGTTTCCAAGGAACTCCTCCCAACTGTTTTTGTAAGCTGAAATGTTAGACAGTGCAAACACTATTGTGTTTGACAAAGGGATAGCTTCCTAATTGCATGCATGATGGCTACAACTACCGTATTCTACGTATTATCGACCAATAGGCGGGCCACTAGGTAAAAATGGGGGTGGGCTGGTAATATATAGTTTATATAAGTATTCTCCCACTCCACAAATGCGTAATATTATATGAAGCGAGGCTACACGTAGGTTTTTTTAGCCAAGCATGTATGCAAAGTATATTTTAAAAAGCTATTATGGAAGAATGCAGATAACTATTATTAGCTAAAAGCTAAATGGCTAGCTGACCTGTCGTCAGTATTCCAGCCAACGATAAAATTTTACCATTTTATTCTGCTCACTGTCTTGGAGTTTGCAATTTTTATTTAGCTCACATGGAAGGTATAAGGGATGTATGGATATTATATATAACCACAATTACTCTAGTACATGAAATTCTCTCTTCACAGTGACAACAATTGGGTTTTCGGAAACTGCATACGTCTTCTCAGAGAGTAACAGTGAAAATGTACAAGTTCCAGTTGTGAGATCTGGGAACACAGACAGCACAGCTACAGTAGTGGTAGCAGCAGATATGTCATCAGGGACTGCATCAGGTAAACAAAATTTAAAATTAGTAGCTATATTTGGGCAAACCATGACCACAGTTGAGTTCTCCCATATAAAACACTCTATTTCTTGCATTATCTTGCAAGGACTTGGGAATATAAAAAAAATGCAGCCTATACTGAGACAGTTGCTGAGATAACATAACTTTCTGTCCTTGTAACCTCTCTCCAGACAATGACTATATTACAGTACTTCAAGCCGTAGAATTCCAACCAGGAGAGAGTGAGAAGGAAGTCACGATATCGGTGGTCAATGATCAGCATGCTGAAGAAGATGAAATATTTGAGCTTTATCTCACCGGAGCTACCGGAGTTGTTTTTGCACCACATGAACGAACAAGTGTAACTATTACCAATGAAGACCATGGTGAGAATAAATCATGAGATTTTAGTATCTACAGTGTCATGTAGATGTATGCATGAGGCTAGGTCTGGATAATTTAGTTACCACAAGTAGTACTTCCTCATGTACTGGCAGCTGCTGTAATCAACGGCCCTGCTTGCTTACATGAAATATTCTTGATCAGTCTATGCAGAGGGGAGTTAATATCCCTACTTTTGTTCTGTTGTTTATTTAGTTCCTGGCCAACCGCTAAATTTGCAGCAGACTGTGTTGAGTTCTTCATCAGCTACCATTACTTGGCAAGCTCCAGCCATTACCAACCCACACAACCCACTCTTGATGTACACATTGCTGCTCAATGAACACCGATTCGGACTTCCTATCGTAACCATTCATGTAGATTCCAGTGTGACTTCATATACATTTATGCAACTGGAAGAATTCGACACATATACTTGCATGATTCATGCTATCAATGATGTTGGTACTGGTTTAGCTTCCTCGATCAGCTTCACAACTCAAGAAGATGGTATGTACTGTAAGACACAACTTCTAATGTTTTGCATTATAAGAAAACTTTCTTTTATACTCTCCAGTTCCTGCAAGTTCGCCACAGAATCTAGTGGCAAGTGCTCTCAGCTCAACATCCATCTCCCTTTCATGGATGCCTCCACCGTTAATTGACCAGAATGGCAACATTCGAGAGTACATGGTTGTCATAACTGAAAATGAAACTGGCGATGGGCTAGAATTTACATCTCCCACTACCACATTAACAGTGTCATCACTTCATCCATATTACTATTACCAATGCAAAGTCAGTGCATACACAATTGATCATGGACCCTACTCTGAAGATGTCACTGTGAGGACTCTTGAAGATGGTATGTTGATTAAGTTATGATTTCATACTACCTAGGGTTTTCTGTTACATTATGGATCTGTTTTTCAATACCCCAGTTCCAAGTGGCTACCCAGAGAGTATCACTGTTGTGGCAACATCACCTCAATCTGTCGTTATTGCCTGGGATCCTCCACTGCCAGAGAGTCAAAATGGAGTGATTACAAGCTACATCATTGATGTGTTTGAAGTGGAAACTGGAGATATGTTCCAGCTGAATTCAGCAACAAATAGTTTGACAATTGACTCTCTTTCACCGTACACGACTTACGTTTGTGTTATTGCCGCGATGACAAGTGTTGGTCTTGGTCCGTTCAGCACTAATTTTACTATACGGACTCTCGAGGATGGTAAGAAAATTAGCTTCAGTGTACTATATAAAGTATCACCTCAATTTGTACCTAGATTCAACCTGCACTGCACCTAGCTTAACTTTAGCTCTAAATTTATTGCTGTAATAAATGTTGAATTGTTATTCCCAACAGTTCCTACCAGTCCTCCGCAAAATCCAGTTGGAGTAGCCTCCAACTCACGGACAATATTCTTATCATGGGACCTGCCACCTCCTAGAGAGCAGAATGGGATCATCCGAGAATACAAGATAAACCTCACTGAAGTGGAAACAGGAACAACGTGGCAAGTCACTTCCGACACTTCTTCCATAACAATACCAATGTTGCACCCTCACTACACTTATGAGTGGTGCGTGTCTGCATTCACCATTGGGGATGGACCGTGTACTGAGATATCTACTGTGATGACCCCAGAAGACGGTGGGTATATTATTTTCTCTCATAATTATGTATTCACTTGATTTGTCGTAGCTATTGCATTGCCTCTTACATTCAACAGTACCAACCAGCCCTCCACAAAATGTAATTGGAGCTCCACATACTTCTATGTCTATCATATTGCACTGGGGCCCACCACCCATTGAAGGCCAGAATGGTATCATTCTGATGTATAGGATTAATATCACTGAAGTTGAAAGTGGAAGAGTTTTCCAATACACTACCGATATATCAGCTTTAGCCGTGTCAGCACTACACCCTTATTACACCTACAATTGGGCTGTGTCTGCCTCAACTATAATTGGTTATGGCCCATACACGGAAATATCAACTGTGGTGACACTGGAGGACAGTAAGTGACTAAAAGTAGTTTTTGTGTACAGTAGTAAAAACTAGTTACTGTACCAGGGCTTAAGATTATAGCTACAGCCTCTTCTACTGCTTCAATGTTTTACTAGCAACAGCAACAATTCTACATCATCGCTATAGTGATGATGCAGAATTGTTGCTGTTGCTAGTGCTGGTAGGATGGTACATGCACAGCTAATTATTATAGAAAAGTGTTTGATTATTGACAATTCAATCATGGAGAAGTGTCAGCAGCTAGTCACTTAGCAGGAAAGAGTATCTCCTGAAATTGAATCCAGGTCAAGCCATGCAACGTGAAAGCTAAGCTAGTATCATTTTTTTCTCCAACTAGGCTTGGGAAGAATTGTTTATAAGTTTGACTATCCAGGAGGGAGGGATGCTAGTTTTTTTACTGATGACTACTAATCCAGCAGCCTCGTCACCAGGCTCTCTGCACGTTGCTGGAGAGCCTGGTACATTTTCCTACGTGATTTGACTTACTTAATTGTGCGTGGGCAGGGACTGCTCGAAAGATGGTTGTACTTCTCTACCGTCTGCTGGTGATATTGTTTCAGTGCTTGGTCTGTGGCACAAACGGGCTCTGAAAAGTAGCTGCAAGAGTTTTTGCGTGGGCGAGGACAGCTGCAGTTCTCACACAACTGCAGCTGTCCTCGCCCACGCAAAAACTCACCCTTCTACCCTATGCGTTACGCACGTGAGAAAATATACCAGGCCCACAGCTGCGCTAAAGTGGAACGGCACACGTGGGCCTGGGAATGAGGCTACTAATCCAGTATATTGGGTGAAAACAGACCAGATAAACTGGTTTTGCATGGATTCCACCCTAAAGGGCCAACTAAATTGTACTACTATATATAGAGTCCATAAACGAGAGAGAGCAACTCTTTTACTGCAGACGTCCATCTAGTAGCTAGCATGGTATGAGCTTCTAAAAGCTAAACAAATTTTACCAAAAAGAGCTAATTAAATATTTACTTGCCCAGAGCCACCCATGTAACACTGTTCAGGAGGGGAAAATTGCTGCTAATTCTGTATATTCAAATGAAGGTAGAGCAAACACACTAGTTTTAGGAGCTAGGAAGTTGATCAAATTATACCCTGGTGTTCAGCAATCATCATGCAGGCACTTAATTCTTACATTAATATTATTCCATACCAATAATAATAATTTTTCCTGTGATTGTCAAATTCCGCATTAGAAATACTTTCTGCGAATTATCTAATTCCAATAAGGTAGTTAAATTTTTACCGATGCATTGAGGCCTGACTCTTACCTACATGTACACACTCAAATACTTGCAACCATCAATGACCATACACAGTAGAATGAATTTGCTATAAGCAATAATTAATATTGTTCCACTCTATAGTACCTACCAGTCCACCGCAAAATGTGCTCGGAACTGCACTGGACTCAAGAACCGTTTCACTGGCCTGGGACCCACCACCTCTTGATGGACAAAATGGGCTCATCAGAGAATATCGGATTAACATTACTGAAGTGAACACTGGGACAATGTGGCAGCTTACTTCTGCAACCAACTCAGAAACTGTGCCTTCTCTGCATCCAAATTATGTATATAGGTTTGAGGTCTCTGCATTCACCATCGGTATTGGACTGTATTCTCCAATGCTTTCAGTGATGACTCTTGAAGATGGTAAGTATATGCATGCCCAGTCTCGTGCCCAGACCTCTACTCGCTCGCTGCCGAAGAATGGAGGTGGGCGAGTAGAGGTCCTGCCACGAGACTAGTGTATGTCCACTCACATTCTGTCTTTATGTCATTTCAGCAGTTTACACATCTTTGTTTGCACATTAGTTCCAACAGGATACCCGCAGGACTTTACAGGCACAGAAACATCCTCTAGGTCTGCTACATTTACCTGGGAGCCACCATCACTAGAGGATCAGAATGGAGTGATCACTGGCTATGTACTTAATATCTCAGTTATCGAGACTGGAGAGATGTTTCAATTTTTTTCAGCTTCGAATAGCTTGACTCTGGACACTCTTTCTCCTTTCACAACCTACATGTGCAGAATTGCAGCAACAACCAATATAGGTACTGGAATATTCAGTCCTTCCATTACTATATTCACACCCGAAGATGGTAAGCTATAAACTTAGTTGCAATATCTGCTTTGGTTATATGATGCTATGTTCAATGCTCTCCTCAGTGCCAACTGGATCGCCACAAAACCTGTTTGCAACCTCACCCAATTCAACAACAATTTCCCTCTCCTGGGAAGCACCACCTCCACGAGAGCAGAATGGTGTCATCAGACAGTACTGGATTAATGTCACAGAAGTTGTCACTGGAAGGTCCTGGCAGTTGATTTCAACTACAACTACAAAGGAAGTCTCTTCACTTCAGCCTTATTATGAGTACCAATGGCTTGTAGCTGCATACACTACTGGAGTCGGTCCTTACTCCGAAGTTTCTACAGCAATAACTGCGGAAGATGGTAGCTAACTATAATCTAAATTTTCATATTCACAGCATTGAAACTTTGTTAAATCTTTCTCTAATAGTTCCCAGCAGTCCACCACAGAGTCCAATTGGTGTAGCAACAAATTCCAGGTCCATTTATTTGTCATGGTATCCGCCACCAGATGAAGACCGGAATGGAATAATACGAGAGTATGATATCATAGTTACTGAAGTGGATACGGGAAGGATCTTACGTGTTGCTACCAACAATACAGCCATAAATATGTCTTCACTACACCCGTATTACATTTATGAGTGGATTGTATCTGCATATACCATTGATACTGGACCATATACTGTAGCATCTACAGTAATGACTCATGAAGATGGTTAGTAATAACGTGACGTTATAAACAGCATTTAAACTATATACTTGTCTTCTCTTTGTAGCAAATGAGCTAGCTCTGTCTGTCTGTCTGTCTGTCTGTCTGTGTGTCTGTCTGTCCATCCATCCATGTGTGCATACTGTAGCAACCACTGCTCGTTATCTCCTTGTAGCCCCTACGGGACCTCCTCAAGCTCTGAATGGATTTGCTGAGAGCGCTTCTTCCATTGCTTTCTCATGGCAGGTTCCACTTCAAAATGAAACAAATGGAATTATCCAGTACTATACAGTTAGAGTAACAGAGATCAACACTCGACACTTACTAGAATTTAATAGTAATGAAACAAGCACTAATGTTGGAGATCTACAAGCATATCAAGCCTATGAATTAAGTGTTGCAGCCTTCACAGTTGGACTGGGCCCTTTTTCTGCTTCGGTTGAAGTAACTACACTGGAAACAGGTATGCTTGCATTAACAATAATGTCAGACACTGGCTATTACTTCTTTCCCTTAATTATTCTATAGCACCAACTGCACCACCAGCAAATGTATTGGAAGTGAATGTCACAGGAGAGACACTAACACTCTCATGGGACCCACCACCAGCAGATCACCATAACGGAGTGATACGTCAATACATCGTTCTTATTACCCATACCAAAACAAACACTTCCTTTTCCGTGATCTCTTCCACAACTACCATCACAATAGATGGCCTAATCCCATTTAATACTTACTCCTACTCCATTGCTGCAGAGACTGTCGCGCCAGGGCCTTACTCTCGAGCAGTATTAGTTACGTTGCCTGAAGGAGGTATAGCTTCTAACATAGACAGGAGCCCATAACCCAAAGGGAAGGAGCATTAAACTAGTGATTCCACCTGTTGTTGAATGGCACCGACAAGAAAACTCCATATATGGAATGCCTGGCAGTTATGCATGGCTGGTTTACTACCTACTAGTACTAAGTGAATTATAGCCCTTACATAGCATTTACCATAATCATGATCTTTATGCAAGTGCCATTTGACAACAGGTGGAATCGGCATACATACACAAGTTTAGCGCTTCTTCCCTCTGGGTTATGGGCTCCCTGTATAAGTATATTAAGCTTCTAACAATTCAGCTTTGTATAATAATGGCATTTACGTTATAATACCCTCACTTCTACAGAACCACCAACAGTCGCGAACGAACGTTCACAAAAATGTTAGTACTATTTTACTATTGTACTGCATTGCTATACTTAAGTTCACCAGTATTAATAAACAATTAATCTCTTACTTAATAGCGACCGCTATAGGTGTGGGTGTTGCCGTCCCTGTTGGAATACTTCTAGTAATAGCTGTGCTGCTTGTTGCTGTTGCCATCATGGTTCACAAAAGGAGAGGCTTAAAAGATTATGTGCTGCGAACCAGAGGTAATGCTTTGCATGGTTCAAATTGTAACATTTGTGCATTAAACGTCTAGGTTTATAACTAGTATTTTCAATCATTTCTACTGCTTTCCACAGTAAAAATATTTTCTATCAACTATGTAACAGAATATTAAGCTATGCTAATACATTACTTTATTTGTATCCTAGATAAGGGCAGTGGAGACTTCCCTACACCACGACAACCTTCCATTCACATGGGTACAAATCAGCTTTACACATATGAGAGAGCTACAGAGAATAAAAAATTCGGTGGTGAAGGCCACACCCGCCCACTTTCCAGCCAAAGATCTTCTATATCTTCAGCAATAGGCTCCCAGTTTATCAATCCTATGTATGATGATTTTGAAGATGAAAACACTGATGAATACACCAGGGACTGTAAGCACCATATCTATATACGCACACTGTAGAAACCATATTATAGCTACCGCATACTATTATGGCATCAGTAGTGATGTTTTCAGTACACTCCCATAAGCGAGCTAAGAATGGCTCACAGAGTCTTTAATTATTCAGTAATAATGTTATTTCCTAGTATTTTAAGTTTAATTAATAACCTCTTTCCCAGCTGAGTTTTAACATCCATCCTCAGTATTGGTATCAATTAATTTAACTCTTTGAGTCCATGGGAATATTTACATACCCTTATAATATCTATACGTTATAAGTATTATTACCCTGGATAATATTTTCCTTTTTTTAGGAACTAACATCGTTGACTACTTAATTGCATATTTGCTTTCTAGTTACAGTTTGTATACATAATTTTATATATTTGCATAAACTTACTATATAAATAGTTCTTTCAATGTGTAGTAACTCGTTTAGCTTGCGGAAGCATTTAAGAACAACTCCAGAAATGTTTATCTACCCTGTTCTGTAATACTGTTAGCATCTATATAGTACTGATACACTGTCAATGGCAAACATTTAAGGGGGATATTACGAATGGGTCACAGAGGGGCCAATCATATCCCTACCAGTAGTCTAGTATATGGTCTGAGCCCTGAACTGGACAACTAATTACAAGCTACAGAAGTGGAGGCAGGAAGAAGTGAAGCAAGTAAGATACTCTATTTGAGGGATATCTTAACTGGAAATTTTGTCACATCTTGCAGATCCAGTGACAAATGTATGAGGCAACCAGAAAGCAATCCTTTGCTCGGTCCACTCTTCAGGTTGAAAAATGCAACGGCTCCAGCTTTTGTTATAGTGATAAAAATTATCAAAAAGGTGACTCTTTCAGTATTCAGTATAGTTGAGTACAGCCTAGCTTAATATTTGAGGTTGCTATCCTACCAATTACTAATGCAGTTGGTTTGTGGTCTGAGAGTCCTCGGATATATATTTATTCCCGCTAAGACTCCGCAACTCCAGAATCAGGAATACTGTACATGTAGCTACTGTTATTATAGCTACATGAAAAGTCATGAGTAGTTAGCTGCAGCTGCAGCTGCACAGCCAGGGCAGGCACGGAAAGAGAAAGAATCTATTACCCACTTTTGTACTCATTAATTTGTCTCTCTGCTCACCCCGAAATTTTATACTTATGAGTGTGGATACCCTCGTAGAATAATAATGAAGGGCTCAGAACCATAGTGAAACCAAGTATATATTGGAAAATGCATGAATCGGATAAAATGAACTTAAAAAAATAATGCCATCCCTAAGAGTATATAACCATAATTTTGAACATTCAGCAGCTCCCAAACACATTTCAAACTTAAGAGGTATTCCTAATTTGGACGGGGGGAGTTCAATATTTGTGGATTAGACCACTTGATACTGAGACCTTCTATTCATTCACATCAATAATTTATTCCATGGCAATTGGTATGACATGCTGTGATGCATTAAAATTACTAGCCTTAACTTGTCCCCAGGCTTGGGAACGTCCAGTCTGTGGATGAGGCTAATAAATACTATTGTGCCAATAGCATCATCGAGTATTTATCTCTCTGAACCTCTACATAGAACGGTTAGAGTGGAGTCTCCATGGGAACAAGGTATTACCGTTAAACGCGCTGCATTAGTATTCCTTCCAGGATATACAGAATTGGAGGGGTTATTTGAATACTGCACGTATACATGCAGTGCCCTATTGCTGCTACTCAACACCTGGACCTATGCATGTGTGCATGCAGACAGCTAGACCGAAATTCATTCATCTGCATGCAAGCTTCGTACAGATGGTGTTTCATTGAACCTGTGCACTGCTAATGGGATTTACCCTTGTGATAATACAACTGGTTACAATTATGTCAACAGTGCTGTACATTATTCCCTCAGTTATATGTAGTATACATGCAATGAAGGATAGCAGTTATAAACTAGGAAGAGTGCACTTGAAGTCAAAATACCATTACTGCACTGTGCACGGGAATTTATGATCTGCTGTTTGTAGCCTCTCTGAGCAGACCACTCCATTACGGCTCACTACGGCCCTTGCTATAGTACAATACATGCACTTATAATAGTACATGTAGCTACACTACAATTATTTCACTGCGCTTGGAAACACTGAAATCAATTTTAAAAAAGAGCATTTTTGATCGTAAAATGAAGTTGAATGATGAATTAATTAGCACTATCCAAAAATATTACACATACATGTTCACACACATTACTGTAATACATTGCAGCAATCTTAATCAATATCCACACATGTCCAATTATATTAACTGACTATTAATTTTATTATGTTTATAATTGATCAATGTTCCAAAATTCTTCATTTCACATTCATGGTAAGACGCGGTCAATTGCCCACTTAGTGAAGGCACTCTGTAATATGAAAAAGGAGTGTATAAAAGAGGTCTCAAATCATTTTATAGGCCACTAGCATAAGAAATGCAGTTGTAACAGCACATAATGCCAATCCCATGAAACAATACAGCTAGGTTTGTAAGTTAGCTGTCGTTAAGTCCTACTAGTAAAGTTACAGCACACCCATGTAAAGTTATCCAGCAAGCTAGCTACAAAATGTGTTTTTAACACTCACTGGAATGGTGTAAACGAAGATTACACCCAATAGCACCAGCAGAATGATGACCACCACAAGGATGATGTACCACTTCCAATGCTTCCACACAATATACTTAAAGCTCTTCCAGGGGGAGAGGAACCACAGAAAGGATGTTTTGGGACGCCTGAGCAGTGAGAATATTCTCAATATTACACCATTAATACTACATCCTATGATTTTACTATTATCTGTGCTGGGATTGCAGGCAATTCATTTTTGAGGGCCTAATCTGAGCAATGATCTATTGTTACAGAAGTATGCACCCTGGTTGTCCACTGCAGTAGGCAAATGGGAGTAACTGTGTAAAGTGTTAGCCTTTGTTTCAGACACATTAAGCACAGTCTTGAGAACCACTGCCCATTTACTCTTTCCTGTGAATAACCAACAGCAAACATCTGTACCTTCCTGCATTGTAAGATGTAGTCATCAGAATATGTGCAGCCCCAATGTAGTTGCAAATAACAACTATTGATCCATTATAGGACTTTAATATTAGATGCCATGATCACAGGAAGCAATGGCATAGCCACACTCGGGCAATCAAACTCTGTGCCTTAGCAACTCTTACTGATCGAAGGGGCGTGGCATGTTCAAGACCACACGAGTCTATATTGCATAGCGTAAATATCACTTCAGAAGTTGTAGCACTCTAGGAACAGCTCACATGGTACGCTGTAGTTGTTATTCAGAGCTCAAATAGCAATGAGAGCGCTTACTGAATTCTAGAAATGTGTAGCATGAACAGAAAATTCCGTACATTGCGTGGAAGCCGCAATATGTGTCGCAGCCCTGCCTCACTTGTGCCCGGGAAAATAATCTAGTCTGGCTATGCCACTGATAGGAAAAAAGATTTTGACATTCTGTTTATTGCATGCATGCATAGACACATGCATGCACACACGCACACACACACACATACGCAGCACACATACACACACACATACATACATGCAAACATACACACACACACATGCACAGTCCCTCTTACTGGGGCTCTTCCAGTGTGGGGTTCATATTAGGTTCTTCTCGGCCCTTCCCAGCGGGCTTGGTTTCTGCTTCTACCGCAGTCAAAATCTCCATCTCCAGCTCGATCCTACCCTGTGAAGGAAAAAAAAACTCCAGTACACAACAGTGCAGTAGCTTAATTACCAGCCATCGTATTTTGCCAACAAAACGGCGCTTTTCAAGCCTCTAGCTTTCCCTGCAGTTCTTGACACTGTTCATACACTCTTGTCAGTACAATACAGCAGTCAGAACCAGCCATTTGCTAAACAACTGAGACGCTTGCACGAGGTTCTTCACAGACTAAAAATCCCTCAGGAATGATGTCATAATCATCTCGGCTCCGCCCCAGTGATTATATACGTCATACTTTCGAGATTTTTATTCCGTGAAGATTCTCAATGCAAGTGTCTTACCTATACCAAGAGTGTGTGCATGTATCCCCGGGAATCCTGGGATCTGACAAGATAGGGCTGTGTGCATCTTGGTATGGCTCTATGCCATTGGTACGTACGTAGCTATAAGCACTTGGGAAGATGGATGGATTTTTAATGATAAACGTATGTTACTTAGGACACTTTTACAACCTTGACATGTCACGGTGTCACTGGACAATCCACAGTTCCACTGTATCTGCTACCCACTAGCCTGGGACACCTCCACTCTTTTGTCTAGCTATGCCTAAATGTATGGATCGAGCAAACGATGGGGCTACAGAATCAGACCTTTGATTCTCATAGTGAGATATATTGCAGGAGTATATCTGTTATTGTAAAGTACTTATTTAAGCATCCACTATGTATTTAGAGACCACTTCCTCTTCCACGTCAATTTCCTACCAAAGGTATGTACATAGCTATGCAATGTAGTATCCACCCACTTGAATGTGTTGCAAATGCACAATATGCAAAGCATGGTAGGCATAGCCTTCCTTAGCCACACACATTAAAGAGCTACTATAGAGGCATGCGGGTAGCTATCATTGGTGAAAGTCAACTGAAAAGCTGAATGGCTAGCCTGCTGTACCAGGGTATTCTAATTAAGGCTCACCAAAGATCAAATATTGCCGCTTGACTCTGCTCACTGTCTTGAGATTTTCAGATGAGGTGTCCAGGGTTCCAATTATTTAGGGTGGTAAGCAGATACTACACTCCAAATGTGCACAGTATGCATTTAGTGCCCCCTCCCCCCCCCCCCTCTTTTGCAGTGCATTAACTGTCTTCGCTTATGGGTGCATGCTTAATACATTATCTATCGTACTGGCAAACTCAAGTCAACAAACTTACCACTTGTATTAGAGGAGGCTCTTCCGGGAGTCCTCTTTCCTGCCGTGGAGTTTCCAATACTTCAATCTGGTTATAACCATTTCTTGTGCTGTTCAGAGGCTCTTCTGTGAGCCCTCTTTCCTGCCGTTGAGTTTCCGCTTCAATCCGGTCGTAACCATTTCTCGTACTCTTCACACATGACAGACACCCACAACACTAAAAAAAGCAAAGCACCAGAGTGAGTCTAATTATTCCAATAAATTTCTCGTGTTTGAATAATGCATAAAGTAGTACTGTTTATACAAACTGTAATGTTAGCGTAAGTGACCAATTATTATCGCACAGATTTTGTACCGGAATCTGTAACTTCAGAACCGAACGGTATATAAACTTCAGAACTTCACTCGGAGAATTGTCATGCTTCTGCAAAGCGAAGGTAGGCAGAAACACTTTCTTGTGTGCAAACGATAAAGGCGGAGCTTTATGATCAATTATCGCACACGCGTACATGTAGCTATTGTTGCACACAATGTATGGTACCAATACTTACGGATATACCAATTATCTATCACGCAGTTGTCACAAAGGTATAAGTGTACTAGTCGAAACAAATTGATTTGTGCTTTGTTTCACGTTCTCTTAAACTAAGAAACCTTGTATGAACGTAGTAAGCAAAATTATTTTTGCTTAAGTACAGTAATACTTACTGCGCGATAAATGGTACTGCGTGATAAGTGATCACTTACGCTATGTCTTTTAGTTAAGATACTGTTGTAGATTCAATTCAAGGCAATACACTGTTACAAAACCAGCATTCACACCTGTTTCTCTTCCTCCTCCGCCTCCGGCTCTTTAGGCCTTTCTCTGGTGTAGAGTGGCCACCATCCTCTTGCAATCTTTTGCCTGATGGGAAACAAGACTGATATTTCATATCTAAAAATCAGCCAGGTAATAAATTATTCAGCTGAAGGTTGTGCTCAGCAAAATGTCAGCCTAACCTAACAGCAGCTGTAGAATGGATCAACTTGGCTACACAATCTCATATAGCTTCCAGCGAAAGTGCTGACACAGCAATTGCATAGTGCGCTTCCATTTAGCTATGAAAGCTTACCATAATAGAGTTATCATCGCTACCTACCACCTTTTCGTCATCTAGGCAACACAAAGCTAAGCTAGCTTGACTTACCTTGAACTATTGAGCCTGTAAATTTCCAGTAGCTTCCACTATGCTCATGGCTACAGTGGCATGATGTAATTTAGTGCACATGATAATTGCGGACGAACACACATACACACACACACACAGACGTGGGAACGTAAAGCTATCTCAGTACCAGCCGAGCCCGCGCCCGCGTGAGCCAGTCACTACTATTATCTGAACTCACTTGAAGAGGTCAATTTGTCTTGCTTGTGGATTGTGTTCTCGAAGCTGGCCTAGGGAACAACGACGTCCAACTTTGCTCGGTTCAGGTGCCGTAGTCAACATGAACTCAATGTTTCCTGCATGTAGAAGAGATTCCCAACAGCAATATATGGCATTTATAGGACTACTTCTAAGGTGGATACGGTGACTACCCATTAGAAAACCTACTATTATATTGTGCTGGAAGTACATCGAGTCGGTATAGTTGCGCATGTGGCTACTATACACAGTGAAATTCAAACATGGCTGAAATTCTGAACGCTAGTATCTATGACCTGGTGTCATCACTCACGCTAGCACACACACACTCCCATCCATCACAGCTAGGATAATTTCCAGCTTACCAAGGTGGTCATTTGCCTTGAAAATGTCATTGTCCCAGACTTGCAGGGTCACCTTTGGAGGGTACTCATTCTCTGTCTTTGCCAAACTATAAAAGTGCTCCTATAAGTGTGTCAGAATAGTACATAACTCAAAGCCAATGCATTACTCCAAGTTTAATGCGGAGAGTTAAACAGACGTGGACAATATAAAGCAATCTTACAACCAGTCTGTATGCATGTAATGATGCGTCCACCTAGTAAGCTAATTATTGTGGTAATATTATTCTTGATGTATATAATAAAACAACTCATCAAAGTCCGCATATCAAACTGTGATGCCCACCTTTTTCTTGACAACAATTTTTTGCTCAGTTTGCTCGTAGTCGAACGGAAATACAAATCGAAAGTTGAAGTTGCCAGTACCATCTAGTGAGCGGTAGTGGACATCAGTCTTCTGATGCTGCTCCTGGCCTTCTAGCCAGCTGCAGAGAGAGTACACTAACCTCACGGCTATTGCTATATTGCGTTGTATAATCATTAAAGTTTAAGTCACTCAATCAGTAAAATTAGCGGTGTAAGAAGGTGCAAAGTACTGGAGAATACAAAGTGAGTGAGGTGCTCTAAAAGCTTTAAACTCCTCTTACATTAACTTGGTATTGAATTTTAGGCTGACAGTTTGTAGGCCAAGGTACGTCAAGCTACATTAGTTTTTGTATTACCTAGACTGCAAAAGAAGTATATAATAGTGATACACTGTTGTTTGATGTTGTAGCTGCTATTGCTGTAAGTTCTGTGTACTCAATATCAGACCTCTCCTAGCTTATTATATGTTGCTTGCTGAGCTTACACAGTTTCAACATAGAGGTAAAACACAATTGCTGACCCCTTTATGTAGATGTCGCTCATTTTCTCTCCAGCGATAGAATCATCTTTTAAAGGTACTCCCTCCACATTCCACACGACAATCCTCAAGATAAATGCCTCTGCCTGACGGGGAGTGATATCCACTGGGGGTGGGATGTTCTGATCCTTGGGAAACACATCTACCCACATTCGTAAAGCTCCCTTGAGTGAAGATGGAGAGCAAAATGAAGTGTGTAGAACTCAATTAATAAAATATATTTATCAGTTAGTGACTTATAACCAGACTGAATATACTTTGAACATTACACCCCCCTTAAATCTTTACACTTGGCAGTGTATCAATGGCCTGGGGGAGGGGGAAAGGGGGGATTTCAGTGCTACTGATTAATTGTGCACCTCTAAGTGAGGATTGCGAATTAAAATATTACCGCAGTGCCAAGCAACAAGTGATGTACACATTTGGTCTAAATTAAAAACCATTCAATAGCCACTACTCTCTATCGGACTAGAGACTTGATCTGACCTGGGAGATGTTTGGATGTAGTGGGTGGTAGAGTGTTCTGGTCTCCACATGCTCCCGCACAAGGCCCCAGTCTTCAGTCCGCAGAGTCTGGAGTGCTGAACGCTGCTTATCATCTTCAAGATCTTCTGTTGGCTGGGGGTCTATGTACAGGACATATCATATCTACGAGGAGTATAAACGCAGACAAACTCCGCTAGTGTCTAGTGGAGTTTATGGCATTTATACTCCGAGTGGGCGTGGTATATCCGGCTTATACCATATTGGCCAATCACATATAATGTATGTACATGTACATGTAGCAAAGTCCAGCTGGTTTGGGTCCACTCACCGTCTTCCCTGCTATTAGCATCCCACACTGGTGGTGCCAGTCTCCGATCCGCACACTGCTTCTCAAGGATGTCCCACGGCTTTTGGTAGTCCCTCCATGCAAACGGTCCACGCCTGTGGTGTTTGTATTATTGGTCACACTGTATTATACACTCTACAGTCCCAAGTGTAAGCCTACTCTTAATTGTAAGGCTGCCCATCTGTTTGTATCATTAGACTGCACTGTAATTAGCTATTATGCCCAATACTCCAGATAGTTAATTAACCCTCGCACATGCGTGTGAGGGATTTATTGTAGTCGGTCTGTCATTCTGTCCGTCATTCTATCAACACGCTGTGGTCGTCTCCAAAATGAATGTTGTAAGATTATTTCACGACATGTACAGTGGAACCTCTATACTGTGCTCACAACCTCAGTTAATTTTTTTTATGGCTGCATGCAATATAAGAGGTGGCTAGATTACAGAGATCTATTATACAGTGGGATGGCTGCTACATACTTAACAGGGACCCTATTGTAGAGATTCCACTGTAGAAGGTTGGACATTCACTAGCTACTATGGCTTAGTCTTGCATATGCAGTGAATAATACTTTATATATAAGTACGTAAGTAAGGACTGACTTGTAGTATTTCTCTGGAAGTCCACAGGTGGCATGCCGCCTGGTGAAATAGCGATCCTCGAGGTCAATGGTCGTAGTACCAATAAGATCGTCAGCTACAAGAGAAGGGCATGCAAAGGAGATAACTATTTTTACCAGCTGGTACTAAGATTGCTTTACGTTCCCACGTCTGTGTGTTTGTGTGTGTGTTCGTCCGCAATTATCACGTGCGCTAAGTTACGTCATTCCATTACTATGCCACTATAGCCACGAGTGCAGTGGAAGCTACTGGAAGTTTGCAGGCTGAATAGGCCAAGGTACGTCAAGCTAGGTTAGTTTTGTGTTGTCTAGACGGCGAAAGAGTGGTAGGTAACGATAATAATTCTGTTTTGGCGAGTTCTGATCGCTAACTAGAAGCGCACTACGAAATTGCTGTGTCAGCACTTTTGCTGGAAGCTGTACATGATGAGACTGGCTAGCCAAGCTGATCCATTCTACAGCTGCATTTAGCTTAGACTGACCTGTTGCTGAGCACAACCTTCAGTTGGATGATTTTTGTAAAAAAAACACCCGGCTGGTTTTTAGATATGAAATATCAACCTTGTTACTTTATCAACATTGTGGGACATGGGGTACACTAAAAAGCCCATAACTCCTTCAAAACAGGAGGTAAATAATTAACTTCTATCTCGAGTAAGTGCTCCAAACATATAATTAGCATTTAGTCGTTCTATACTTCAAGGCTAGAATTGAAATTAGTACTACAGGATTACATTAGTTACTAGCATTAATTGTCTAATGCACTGAAAAATAAACAACAGTCGATATCATAATAATATTGTGGGCATAAACCTTAAAGCTTGCAAATTTGAGAAATTGTGTGCTGGATAATTTTTATAGCAAACGCCGTTCTTAATTACCTGTGCCACGATCCCAGTCCATCACAGTAATGGATAGAGTGTGATCGATAGGCAGCTTGGCTGGTAGCTCAAACAATCGGCCAAAAACAGGGTTCAGCTGCCCAGGGATGTACTTTTTCCTATCATTTATCTCATTGTCATTGTCCCCGATTTGGACCTTGATGTATGGATCTGATAATCCATCAAGATCCTTCGGCTGCAGATCAATGCCCTATACAAAATAATAAGGCAATGGTTGTAGTAGTATTACATTACTTCAGTATAACTACCATACGACAAACAATATACAACACTGGTACCTGACAGCAAAGATTATATAATTACACTGGCAACAAAGTTCTTAGTAATGTTAACTTTCCTATCGACACTAATTGTGACCGGGTTTGCGAAAATGTCCTTGTCGCAAATTTGGTCACAATTAAGTGGCTAATAAACAGGCAATATTTTCTGTAAAAATGTGCCATTTGATGTGCTCATTACAGTCACGAGACAGCAGTCTTGGTTGAAGAGCATATCAAAGGTTGGCTGGTCCACTACACTGAGCAGTACATCTCTAGCACCTGAATACAAAGCAGCTCACCTCAACAATGTACATCCTGACTACAACCTCAACAGGTTGTGGGGACGGGAAATTAGAGAAGGCTGAGCTTTCATTTGGTGGGCTTCCATCTAGTGGGGATATTTTCACTGCTCCCTGTATGTTAGTGAGGTGGATACATAGGCACAATAAATGTAAATGACTGCATGCATCAAAAACCATAGCCTTGCTTTCTAACTGCACCCATACTTCTCCTCTCTGGTTGAAAATTGCCAGAGATAATGGAGGTCTGCTAACAGAATGAAACCACTAACAGATCTAAATTATGAGCCTAATTCTAAAGTGTGCAGATATCTAAAAATGAGGTGACATGGATACTTAGTTCCTGTGTGCAAGTGGGAATCAGGCCAGCGGGTGGCCGGCCACAAGTAAACTACCAACTGACCTTGAGGTAGCCAATGACCTGGTCGGGCATTTCATTTGCATCATGTGATCCCTTGCCATGGAAAAGAGGGAAGGTCTTGAGGAGGTCATTGAGGTCATACTCATTCTCCAGCTCATAAGGAATAATCTACAATGAAAGCGTGATGACACAGTACTATCCCATTCTAAAAACTGTGCCACTGTACGTAAAATAGTCTACAACCACTGTAGATTTGGTCTGGTTCCAATAAGGTCTATTAGCAACGTACCATGCATTATAGCTCATTATTGCAAAACAAACGTTGTCAAACAGACAAACCTGTAGTCCGCCATAACCAGCCTCCTCGTAACCCGATTGCACTTTCATTCTCAGCTCTTCCTCACTGTGAGAGTAGTAGTACTTGGACCACCAATCAAACACCTGGTCTTTTGGAACATCCTCATCATCAAATCATAAGGGTAAACAAAATCATAATAATATTATATTCCAGGCAGTACAAACTGTTTATCACCTCTGCCCTAGACACGTACGCTTGAGCATGGATACACATGTATGTGTGTTCATGCATACTGTGGTTTATCCCTTACAATGGTAACTTTGGCATCTCCAGTCTGAGGTGCAGAGCTAGAGGAGCTTGACGTTTTCTCTTGTCTCTGAGCTGATAGAACAGAAAGAGTGTGTTTCCGTGCAAGTCAATATTTTATCAAGGTAGTCATTTATGAAAGGTGGAGAAATATCTGCAAAGCTGGTGCAAAGCTATTCAGATAGGAATTATGCTTACAGTATTATAATGCAAAATACACACAATATGTGGGAAACACATACATAACTAGTGTGAATTTGCACAAAGTATGCGCAATACCTCAAACTATCGATATATTATACACAACAAATACAATGCCAATGTAATGTGTATAACACATCCTGTCAAGCTGTTGTTTAGTAGCACTGTGCATTTCTGCCATGAAGACATTTGAATGGATCAACCCACACACATACATGTACATGTGAAAGATAAGTTATTAATAATCGGTTGCTAAAATGTAGCCATTAATAATCTTGATTATTGCAAAATTCTTGATGACTCCAACTGCTTGTGTTGACCTATACGTATATCCCTGCAATCAATGGTATAAAACCACTAAAACATTTCCTTAGGTTACTCAACTTTGTAGCCTAAAGCAAACAAGACTTTGCAGCTAATTTCCCTTTTCCAATAAACATACTTCTCTGCCTCTGGGCACGCGGCCGGTAGCTGTGAACAGACTTGATGCAGTGGCTCCCCACCAGAGGAACAATGCCATAGCTGATCTTCTCATACACATTGATGTTGAGGGGTGGAGCATATAGCTCATTTTTTGGTAGATGCAGCTGTGAATATATATATACACATGAGATAGACAAAACAATTAATTTACTTTGGATAATATACAGTGTAAAGTACAAGTTCTGAATGTTATGAATATAGTGGTTATAACTACTCTATATACCAGCCCGAATATGTATAAAAACATCAGGAAAATGGTTATGACTGGCTTTCAAAAACAAAAATTTCACCCTATACTCAGATAATAAATGCTAAATTGCCACCCAGAATAGAGACTTCGGTGTTGACTGACTGAGGTCAACAACGCTAACACCCAGAGTTAATTTGCCCTGATTGCTTATTATACTGAAGGTGTGAATTCACTTGAAACTAAGATGCAGCCCCTAAAAGCAACCAGGAATATAATTGCGGAATGCTGAATACAGATACCATATCTCTGACTCTTCATGCCCCACACGTTTGAAGATGGCATCCATGTACTGCCAGAGAAGCCATTTTGAACATGTGCCTTGCTTCCCTGGGAAGGGAGCCGTATAAAAATATATATGAACGTTTTGTTTTGTTTTGTCCATAACTCCTCACAGAACTTGAAAGTGGAGAAGCCTCAGGCTGAGGTTTTCAGTTTTCATCCAAGGATCCCAATAGTATGTGGTTTGCTCCTCTGTGGCCCCTGCTTCACGCCAAACACTACATTACACCACCTTTAGTCTTTACACTTGGCTATGTATTATGTGTGCCCACCTTCAGGATTTTGGGGTCATATGGAAAATTTGGGTTCCTCTTAACATTGTCAATTGCAGCGGTGGTCATCACATTGCCTCCACACTCCACCTCAACAAACGGACTTGTGACTCGGAAAACCTTTCCATACCGCTTCATGTCACGCACGCCCCAACACAACACCTATGGAAGGAACAAAATATTGGGAGGTTATAAGCTTCATCAGGTGTCCCGATTACTACAGTGTACGTACACTAATTAGCTCTCATAAGAAACAAAAGAAGTTAATAAAACAATCACAATCTTTGAAAGACTATCGTAGATGTGTTGAGTAAATAAATTATTGTTATACTGTCTGCCTTTGCTCAAGTGTTAGCAGTGCAGCAAAAGTCAAATGATGCACACCTCGATCTTCATTTCTTGTGTCTCTGGTCTGATCGTGTCCAGAATCTTGTAGTATTCCTTACCACAATCTGAGTGTGACTTGGACCAAGATAGTTTCTCGAGAGTTTCCTATGGTAGGATGATATATACATGACCACATGACATGGTCTACGTGTATTATTCCTGTACTGTGTACAAAGGTAAATATGTGCCCACCCACTTCTTTCAGCTGCAGCGGTTACAATAACGATTCAATAGTGCAGTGGCTACTTATCAACATTTATATCTTACCTCCTGAAATTCAAAGGCGGCCAACAATTCCCCGGCTGGCTTGTTGTACCTGGTGATGTCATACCACTCCAGCCTCGCCCTCTGTCCTGGTACACTGGGCGGACACACCACACGACCAAGGTATTCATTATCCCCCTACAGGAGATGCACACACACTCGATACACATACACAATCATAGTTAGCTCTATGGCAAATACACATATTCCATTGGGGCATCTACACAGAGTACATTATTGAATCATTGGTCACCAAATATACCAAAAGGCATACATATGTTATTATAGTAGCACAAAAGATAGTAACACGTTCTAGTCTAGCAAAAGCTGCTGAGCAGAGCTGATGAGGGAGTCCATTTCTACATGTACATGTGATAGAAAGTGCCCTTGAAGACTTACCACTACATCCTTATCAAAGAATTCAATCACTACAGGTGGTGGGTATTGGAAGACCATGCTCTGTTCTCCATACATCTCCATTTTCTTAAAGAGCAGTGTTTCTTCCCACTGAGGGCTGACGGTGTCTGAGGCCCTTCGGGATTTCTGACTGTAGCGGCCAAATGAGACCACAGCATAGGGATCTTGTGTGTGTGTGTGTGTGTGTGTGTGTGTGTGTGTGTGTGTGTGTGTGTGTGTGTTTGTGTGTGTGTGTGCATGTGAGTGTGTATACTATAGCTGTCATACAATATTCTTAACTAGGAGAATATAAGGCATTGAGGGGCGAGCCTTAGCGAATGTATGTGCATAGCATGGGGTACCAGATGTACGGTACAAAGTGGATGTAAGACAGTAACACTATAAGGGTCAGAAATGCATATTGCACAACCATACAATTAATTAAGTATCTAGATAGCAGATTGTAGTCTGCATGACCTCCTTTACATTGTGGTCTCTGTTCCTCTTGCTTTATACACCCGGCTAGCAGTCTGGCCACATCTGTTTCTTCTGTTCACTAATTATACTTTGGCTTGCATTGCTGTCTGGCCTCCATCCACAGTGCATACTGCCTCACCTGCTATTTCTTGAATATTCACGCCCCAGAACCCCCTATATAACTATAGCTTCTGACAAACTCATCTCAGCCATTTCTTCCTTTTCTTCTGTAGTGCGCAGTCTACACCATTCCAAATGCTCATAAACCACATCTGATTTTGGTGACAAGCTATTGAAATAGGTATGCCAATGTATTTATGGTATATTGACCATGCGTGCAGGAATTGAGGACGCGTGCACAGAAATCCCATCCGCAACACTAAATTGGGCTCTTGCTGAGGTTCGTCCCAATTATGCACACCTCCCAAAGTCACATAATTTCAATTCTACATTTTTCTCTGCCAAATGATAAAAACAAACTGGCAGTTTCAAATCTGGTAAGAATCAAATGGTGTAAGGAATTATGTACTCTATTTGAAAATAAATCCAGCAGTTTGCTTCTTACAGGGATTCCTATGTTTCAAAGAATACCTAACTTGAGGCCTAACCTGCTCTAGCAGTGACTATAATTCGGCCATTACACAATATTATTTAGAATACAAATGCTGGTCCAGACCTTTACCAAATCACTGTCCTTTTAAAAAAATACTTTCCTTCATCTAGTAGTTCCAATACACAACAGCTGTGGGACACATGCGCGTTTCTTTAATACGAACATTTGCGTACTTACCAGAGAGGCCTGAGAAGTCACTGCCATACATGCCTCTGGCCTGGTAGAGGTGCACCAACAACCTGTAGAACTTGCGGTCTTCCTCTTCTGCAAAGGAAATAAAACTCCTACATGGTTAGGCATGTATAATTGTGCATATACTCACATATATTTTACAAGCCATCATGATAGAGTTTACAGAGGGCTCATAATCCTCCTACGGTGTATTTATGCACAAAACCTACTTTCAAAACTGAGGTACATTCTTGGCATTTCTTCTTTGTCGCCCTGTGTATATGAAAGTGGAAAAATACAGATAATAGTGCTATCAACCTTTAAGTTAGCAGCAAAACAAACTACCAAATCTGCTTGCAGTTACTGTACATAAATTATTGTTAATCACTTACTAATTTGAAAATAGGCTTAGTCGGTCGAGAAATTTCGCTGCTACTGTCATGAACGAGCTTACGTAGCCACCTCCTTCGCCTTGTAGTGTCCATCCAGTGCTCTTGCACATGATAGGTGATACCTGGCAACCGGGCCTTGGCATACTCCCATCCACCCACAGGGTAGTGAGGCTGAAAGGAAGGTATGATAGGAGATGATCCATACAGGTGGCTTGCTCTAATATTCTTATTACTAGCCAAGCGCACACAAAGCGTGCACTCGGCTGGTACTAAGATTGCTTTATATTCCCGTGTCTGCTTGTTGTTTGAAATAAATACAATGACTCCTCCTCACCAATGACTCCCTCAGAGTGTCTTGTACGCTGATGGAGGGATCGAGCTTTCTCTTCCTCGTCCACCTGCGACGCCGAGTCAGATGATACTTTTTCATGGAGTTGACCCACTTACTGAGACCTGGCGCAACACAATATTCCCAACCTGTGAGGGGTACATATAAAAATACCTGGTTAGTTTTTTGATATGAAATATGCTATATAATTCCTGCATACATAATTATGCATACATAATTCCTGCTATATAATTCCTGCATACTTAATTATGCATACATAATTCCTGCTACATAATTCACTCACCGTCTTTGTCCACCTTCCTGGTGAGGGTGTCCACCTCCCAGGCCTCACACACCCATCCCTTGGGACAGGTCATGCTGTCCTTGCTCAGGTAGTACTTCTTTAGTTTCTTTCCCTCCTCCTTATAACGAACAATCTGATCTTCGTGCTGCAGAAAGAAGTACGATATTTCTAGTTGGTATAATTGTGAGACAGTTAGTACGCCAATATACAAACTTCACGGTTAAAGCTATTACCCAATTATGGGAGTTAATCACTTATGAATGTACAACCATTCTGTAGTAACCACAGCCAAACAGCCTACGTGACTTATAGATACATGATATGTAAATATATAAATATATCAACAGGTTCCAAACAGTAACACCTAGGTTCCATATTGTGCCGAAAAACTGCCACAGAACCCATTTTGTTTGCGTGAGTAAACAATCATTTTTACCCCCCTTGACTTCACGCAAACAAAATGGGTTCCATACAGTCAAGAAAGCCTGGGAACTGGACTAAGACTCAGCAGCTGTACCACATCCTTCCATGTGGACTCCTCAGGAGTGTCCCACTTGGAGAAGGGAGTAGAGCGGTGTTGATATTCAAAGATTTCGTCCTCCCATCGATCAGCTCCGCCTTCAGGGTTGAAGTCACAACTGGAGGTCACAGAGAGAGAATTTAAAGTACGACTCCAAAAAAATATATCTACTTAGTCTCGCGTGGCCAGACCCTTCCCGCTGCAAAAAACGAGGAAAAGTAAAAAGGGGAGGAGTTAAGAAAGAAGGGTCTGGAGACTCTGAACAGGATGTCGTAACCTCTGCCAAAATCACGGCAGAGCCAATCAGATTGCAGCAGTCATATGACCAGGTAATACGTTGCATGATATTAAAAAAAACGCTGACTCTCTACTTCATGCAGGACTAGGACGTGTTTTGTTGCCTTAGTGTTTGCGTAGTACTCTTCGGTGCTTCTCTGAGGCTGTCAATACAACGATCTTTCTTGCACAGGTCACATGTAATACGTAAAAGTAGTCTAATAATTACATTCCATTGTAAAACGGTTTCCTGTTCGGAGTCTCCAGACCCTTCTTCCTTAACTCCTCCCCTTTTTACTTTTCCTCGTATTTCGTGGTGGGAAGGGTCTAACCACGCGAGACTAATATCTACTGTCTTGTTTTCTAATGTATTCTACTTGTCCCCAGTAGATTATAATGTCTCATCGTTTACAGTATCAGCGCACACCTACCGTATAGCGGGATTTTTTCGAGAGAAATTTTTCGCGAATCACCGGTATGTATGGCCAAATGGAAATTTTGGTGGGAAAATTTTCGCGGTGCCGCAAAAACAAAGCCACGCCTACCTAACACGTGCCACGCTATCTTCGATCGTTCAAGTTTGTTTCGAGAACAAAGGCGTCATGAGTGTGAGTTATACTTTGGAATCTATGATTCTTTCCAATTTGAACCTTCTCTTCGGCAGTGCAGTGAAGTGGTCGTACGCCCCCGCTCCTACCTTCCTGTCTCGCTCGTCACCGGTAGTATGGCTTTCACGGCTTTATTGGCAGCTGCAATGCTGGAAGCTGGTACGTGCATTGATAGTGAACCATCGGGCAGTGGTAGTGCCGACTCCACGTGTTGGAAATACCTGTATAGTGCCATCATTCAAGGTTAATTTTGACCTGCACTTGCGCTCAATAGTTCACGTGCCGATAACTAAAAAAATCACGGAGAATATTTTCGCGGATAGTCGCAAGGCCGCGAAATTTGTGAAAATATTCTCCCTCGAAAAAATCTCGCTATACGGTACGTACCTCAACTCGGGGCTCTTCTCCCAGGGCCCTTCCCATTTCCAGCCTTTAGGCTCTTTGAAATCATCTTGGTTGTCCAATTTTACTTCCCCACTGCCATCGGTCCATGAGCTGGATTTCAAGTCGTCACTCGGCCACCTGCCAAAGAAGTACTGGTGTTCATACTGCAGAAAGTGTAGGAAGAATAGAACAGAAAGGATGACGGGGGTGGGTGATTGGGGGAGGGTGAAAAGTGTGGGACATACATTTCCTCAAGTGACAGCAGCAGGATCCAAATAAAACGATGGATGACTGCACTTTTTGTTTGAGACACTACTGTAGTGCTCAGTCTATGGCACAGCTGGTACAGGGAATACATGTAACTACCTACGTACAAGACTGAATACACTGCCTCTGTGTTGTTACCTGATAACTGCAAATGTCCCCAGCCTTACATACCCACCCTTCCTCCCACTCTTAAACCATACGTACATTATCTTATACATGAGAAAAAGTGTATCATGCCCACAGTAGTATATAAAAGCAAAATGCATACGCGGGCCTCTGGTCAAGGTACTAAGATACGTTATGCCACAAAAGAGGCTGCACACCACTCACAATTTCGGCACATACGGCCAGCCTGCCACACAGTTCTGGTTCTTTCTTAGTCCAGGGGATGAAGTCCTCCTCCCTACCCAGCCACAGCATGACCTGCAGCTGGGCCCCCTCCTTTGCATCCTTCAGGTCCTCTTCCTTCTCCACGGCAGGAGGCTAGCAGGAGAGAGAGAGGAGGAGTAAATGCGGACCCGATCAGGTTCTTTATGAGTATTCTGCTTGTAATTTATAGGTTCACATTTCGTACAGAGCCCAATGTATGATTGGGTTGCTTGATGATTAAATCTGAACTCATTACACACACACACACAGATACACACACACACACACACACACAATGTTAGCAGCTTACGTATGTACTCTTTCTGTCAATTTGTATACTCATTTCAAAGTTTTGTTCTTACATGTGACTTTTAAAGTATTTTTGCAATTAGGCATTGCAAATGACAAACTGTGTATTTATATTCGAATACACTAAAAACCATGGCCTGATTGTGCACAAAAATGCTTAGAAAGTCATACATAACAACAAACCACATACGCTGATTACACAGCACCATCAAACTCACGGTGAGGAAAAGTGTCTGGATCTTGCCACACCTCTTTCCTCTTTTCATTCCTGTATCAAAGTACATGAGCTGGTGAGCAGGAATACGCTGAACAGCCACACGCTTCCCTCCAGACAGCATCCAAATGATCACATCAGGGATGCTGCTTTGGGGCTATACGTATGTGTGCATGCGCGTGTGTGTGTGTTTAATGTGTGTGTGTGTGTGTAGCGTGCACTAAATTTTATTTCTGAATACCAATGATAAATAATGCCATTAGGGAGTGTATGTTATCCGAAGTAGCATTTGTGCAATAATTCTACGGTACGTATATTATGCTAGGCTTGGTTCTATAGTGTGTCACACATATGTGGCAGTCCCATTATTCCATCGCGTATTTCGATCGCACCCACATGTTCAAAGCAGTATATCCCAGAACTTCCGTTAAGGGCGGGGGCTCATACGTGATACATAGAAGCCTCACATATTGATGCTACTACGCATCGCGTATGAGCCCCACCCTTAACAGAAGTTCAGAGATACACCGCTTTGAACGCGCGGATGTGATTGAAATAAGTGACGGAATAATGTTCGTTTTCTACCCAGGACTGCCACATATAGAGCTGGGCAGTCCCATATACATACATCAACTGCCAGCTCCCGCAGTTTGCAGACATAGTCCTGACACTCGTCCATCACTTCTTCGGTAGTGTGGCTATCCCAGCATCCCAGCAGGTGCTCCACGGCCTCTCTCACAGAGTCCTGGCCAGGGGTGTGTTGACAGGAGTCTCGAGGATGGGGAAGGGTGGGAGGGATGGCTTGGAGGGGGGGTCTGGGTGGATCTGTGCGAATGTATACTTTCGCATGCCAGTATGTATATGTATAATCAGGAGCACATAAGCCACCAAAGGCGGCGACTTGGTATAATACAAGTTATGCGTACAGTACTCCAGACGTAGGAAGAACACTTTCACAATTATTAAATTTAGAGATTACAGCCACTATACTCAATATGACCAGTGTAAGTGTTATCCCTATAATATTATATGGAGTACTACTGTACTCCATGATAAGAAGTCATGTGTCACCAAAACCGCTTCACTCTCATATGATTGACTACTCTTCAGAACCTGTTTGTACTCTAGATGGAGCAATAGGTAGAGAAATGCACGATCTTTTAATTGGTCTCTGCTACGGAAATCAAAATCATGTGACAAAATGTACCAGGCTCTCCAGTGAAGTGTGTGCAAGCACCTGGGAACAAAGTTCTCATGAGAACAGTGTGACGGTAGGTTTGCTCACTCTATACACTATTACAGTGGTGCTGCTCACTAAAGTTGTGGCTATAAATCAGAACTAAAGCTCCTCAATTTATGTTTTTCATAATAAATATAGAGAAGCTTATTGTGGCATAGACATGTACCTATTATATGTTTACGTACCTTTTCTTTGCCATTCTTAGTCTTGGAACCGATCAGTTCCGTCTCCCTAAATTTCCTCAGCTTGCCGTCCAGCTTGGTAAACCTGCTGCCAGGGAGCTTTGGAAGCACCTCTGGCCTTTGGTGAGAAAAGAAAGTGCAATAGTTTTCATTTAAAGGTTTTGTTTAGGCAGAAACTTCCAGGACGCAAATCCTTTTCCTCATCATACATGATAGAGGTTTTGCTCAATACAGCACAGCAATTCTTTGCACATACGTAACTATATATGTATATACATGCCTGTAGATTATGTGCATGTACTGAATGAGATTATGCTAATTATTATGAAAGCCAAAATGATACTGTTCAGTTGTTCCTCTGGAGTAGCCTCGTTCTCCGGGCCACGCCCCAGCTTTTGTCGTCCACGCGATTTTTTTCAAAGGTGCCAAAAAAAGCTGTAGGGTGGAGCCTAGGAACGAGGCTACCTCTGGAGTACCTACGTACCCTGTGAGTTTATCATAAAACTCGTTGAGGACTTCTTGTAGCTGTGTTTCTGCTTTCTTCTTGTCTCCAGACTCACCAGCCTCTTCCAACATCTTCTTGACCACATTAAGACCCTTCTCCTGAAGGAGAGAGACCATGGCAGAGAGTATGCCACGTAGGCTAATATGTACTATACATTGGAGAGAGGAAAACGCTTTGTATACATTTACCTGTCACATAATTTTTAAAACCTGTGATTTGATTAAAACATGCATGTATCACACTGCTGATATGCTGCCTCTACACTTGAGCAAGATCCTGACAAACTCTCTCACGGCATTCTCACCAAGTCATCAGCAATGCAGTTCAGCATGTTCATAGCCTCCAGACGAAAGAGACAGTCTTCCCACTCGCACTCCAGCTCCACCACTGGCTTTCTATCTCCGTAGGGTAGAAAGTAGTAGGCATTGCCATCATAGACGGGATTCTTCTCAGGAGTACTGGAGTGGAGCAGCGTCGTCTCCTCTTCATCCAGTCTATAGCCATAGTTACCTGGAAACGGGGAGGAGGTGGTTAGAGAGAAAGGTAAGAATAAAAGGAGAAGGAAACAAAAGATAATGCTATGCAGGTATATCCTAGCCTCATTCCCAGGCCTACGTGAGTGTTTCACTTTAGCGCAGCTGTGGGTGTGGTACATTTTCTCACGTGCGTGACGCGTAGGGTAGAAGGGTAAATTTTTGTGTGAGTGAGGACAACTGCAGTTCTCAGACAACGAAAGAAGGCAGCGAATCTATACTTCTTGTAGCTACTCTTCGGAGCCCGTTCGTATCACAGACCAAGCGCTGCAACAATGTCAACAGCAAAAGGTAGAGAACTGCAACCCGAGCGGTCCTGTCCACATGCAATTAAGGAAGTTAAATCACGTGAGAAAATGTACCAGACTCTCAAGTGTGAAACGCGCAGAGAGCCAGGGGACGAGGCTAAGTATATCCTCCTCTCCATGCCCATGTTTGGAATATTTAACAAATTCTGATTAGCTAGGTAGATTTGCTTCAGAATAGAAAGAAGAGTAACCTACCAATGCTGATCTCAAACTCCACTGGAGAGTCACTTGGATTGATCATGGTGGCCGAGAAGAATACGGCAATCAGGTGGAACTTCTGAGGGCGAAGTAAGACCTACAGAGATACAGTAATGCAGTTATGTTATAGGTTACAAACGTACTGTGCATTAATCTAAAACAAGGATGCTGCAGAACTAGAAGAAATATAGAACTAGTTACCTACCATCTGGTTACCACCTACACTGTACAAGGTATACTTATATCCATGCAGGCATACAGGATTTTAAGTTGGGGGGGAAAACGTGATGAATCACTAGGGGGGTCTGGGAGAAAATTTTTAATTTTTACATTCTCTAAGACTGATTCTAAAGCCAGTTTTAGTCAAATTTATGCTTCTAAAACAATATTTGCTAAACATTTGCAGTTGCTATAACGCAAAACTAATGATAGTTTTGTCAGAAATTTAGGGGGGTGGGGGATGTAGGTTAGTGGAGAATTTCCCCCCCTTTCCCCCTCCCTGTATGAAACTACATGTGGCTTACTGCCAGCCTATCCTCGAGTTTGTTGTCCACTTTGAATGGTTTCTCTTCATCACTCTTCTCGGGAAGCTTTCTCAGTGTCATATCCAGTTCCACCATCACACGACCACGGTAGGCCACTCCTTCGATCTATCACCCCAAGAGAAGGACAGGAGAGAGCAGAAAACAAGTTCCCATAACCTACGTACGAGTCATTGCATACACTCTTTACTATACGTACGTATGTATGCACAATTAAATTGTTCCACTATACACGCTAGCGTGGGGCTCGCTCAGAGTTGCCCCAATGAAACTAAAGTCAGATACGAATGCACTATATGATCACTCACCATGCCTTTGTTGAGGTACTCATACTTGTTGGGAAGGTGAGAGAACTTGCGAGGAGAACCATACAGGTTGATAAAGCAAGGGCCGAAAGTTGGCAGGAAGCCACCTAAATAAGCAAATCAGTACATGAACTGAATGCATACCTTCAACACTGTAATGCCTCAGGTTGAATCTCATGTTTAGCCTCATTCCCAGGCTCCATTACCCAACACTTTTTTTGCACAGTGTAAAGCAACAGCATTGAGAGCCTGGGTTCCTTGGTACACATTACACAAGAATATCACATACATGACATAGTGAGTTAGTGCAGGAGTGCTCTGATCATGCTCAACTTCACCAAAAGGCTACTTAACTCGTGACTGCTGTAGAGGCCAGATAAGATGATAGTCATGGATGCAAGCTCACGAACAATGATCCATAGGTTGCATGGATATCAAATATCAATTAAAAACAGACAAGGCTGTGGAATTTTGAGATCCATTGGACTAGTAGACTCTCTGGTTGGAACATGGTTATACTACTTAGACGATTGCACAGTTTGATATTTCATTGACAAGTTTGAGTCATAGCTACAAGTCTTGTAGGTAGCTATAGTCTGCGCATTTCTGGTGGTCAAAGGACTCCTGGGCACAAGTTCATCAAGAAAGGTCTGTAAATTTCTCTCGTAACTAAACTGAAGACTTATGGATCTGGAGATGGCTACTGCAGACATGAGGTAGCTCGTTAAGGACCACAAAATGTTATTCATCATGGCTCATAGAAGGCTGCTTTATGGAACAGCTATATAGCAGCTTTCAGTCCAATACAGAGAGAGATTCTCTTTTGACAAACTTGGGCGGCCAGATTAGTGGTCACCAGCACAACCACACCCCCTACATCATGCATGTACGCGACATTGTGTTTACGACATCATGTGACGTACCAAGAAGCCCAGGTTCCCTGCCTGTATCTTTATAAACAATGTTGGGCAGTGGAGCCTGGGAGTGCATGGGGCTATGTGGGGCAGCATAGCTCTATGCAGGAGCAGGTGAGTACTTCAGTGAACTAACCGTCCTCCACTTGAGCTGATATTTCAGACATTCTTAGGTAGCAGGTGCCAATGAAGTCATCGGCATTCAGTCTTCCATCCCTGCATGGGAGTGGCGGAGGATATATCACCATAGTAGCGAGGTGTTTCCAGGCCCACATGTGATACATGTACATCACTTTCGCGAGTGATGATCATTGCAGTTCTCAGAAAACAAAAGGAGACAACAGAACTAGATTTTGTAGGTACTCTACAGAACCCATTCATTTTATGTCACGAACTGAGCACTGAAGCTTAACATCCTTTTCTAGCAGGCAGAAGTAGTACGGCAGTTATAGGAAATGAATATCAACTGCATTCAAAAATATAAGCGTTCTTCCCAACGTACATGTAAGTACTGCACTAGTGACGGGCTACATATGTGGCCTTCTGCATGCGCTTCATAAATAATTGTTGGGCTATGTATGTGGCCTTCTGCGTGCAATCATATAATCTATGGTGCAATGAGTCAATAGCTACATGGCCATGGAGAGACATCATACATGGACTCACCAGTCCATCAGCTGGAATTGGATTCTCTCACACATCGATGGAAACTGCAGAGACAAAAACAACACATACTATTTAATTGAGAATGAAATGGGCACTATATAGCTACTTCAAGGACACTTGGACTGAGCCAGGCGGCTGGATATGCAGAGAATGCTTCTCACAAAGAGAATAAATTTTCATGTAAAAGACTCGGTAATTGCCAATAACAAATTAAGCATGATTCGTCACTATACATTAAAATATTTTTCCAATTCATCACACTACTCAGTAGTTTATTAGTAGCTACAGCATTTTGGGGACCCAGAAGCCACTACAGAAGCAAACTAAGAGCATGTAAATTTCACAAATTTCCTGGGGGAGCATACTCCCATGCCCCCCTAGGGGGGGCATAGCTCTGAACACATCATTTTCCCACCCCCACTAAAACACTCCTACATGAAAGCCTATGTGATACTATATGCTCCACCACCTCACCCTGACTCCCAGGTTGAGTTCATGGTTCCACTCCGGGTCTTCGTCTTCCCGCTTCACTTCTGTACGACGCTAAAAAAAAAAGGTTGTAAGACAGCAAAGTGTGAATGAAGCGCTTAGTATTGCTAGATGCATGAAAGAGATTGCATGGTTTATGAATTAATGCTTATGGGTCTGTTGTAGCTTTGTTTTCAGTTTCCACACTGAAGCTTTTGTACGTACACGCAGAATAGAAGCTGCAGAGTGGAACTGGAAATGAGGCTACGTAGTTTCGTCTAAGGCTTGTTTGTGATTAATATAATAAACCCACAAGTTCTATTCGTGCATGTACATGTCCGACTCTCCCCGTACATACCGTATGGCCTCCATAAGAGACAAGGCAGTACGGATCAACCAGCTCCTTCTTGGGCACAGAGCCAAAGTGTAACAGCTTCTTCAAACGATAGTCAGGATCCACTGCGGGAAAAGAAGAGGAGTTAATCGAAATAACAGGGTTTCATACAGAGGGGGGAGAGGCAATAGGATTCCCCCCCCTCCCTCAGAGATTTAAAGTTGATAATATTTTTGATATTCAGTACTTCATTAGTAGCTAATCTCCAGCCTTTTTGCAGCCCCAAAAGACACCAGAAGCAACCTCAGAGCATGTAAATTACCAAAATTTACTAGAGGAGCATACCACCCCCGCCCCCCCCCCCCCCCCACCTCCCTAGGGGGCGTGGGTCAACACGTATCACTTTTCCCATCCCTATCAAAAAATTCTGTATGAAACCCTGAAAATGCTATATGCACTGTACACATTTAACTCCTCTTGTGTGGGACAGTTCAGGCAGAGGGTAGGGTTTCATACGGGGGGGGGGGGGGGATCTCCGCCAAAGGCCAGTCCCCCCCTCTAAAATCTTGGCAACAATAATTATATACATCAGCGACAGGTTTGACTCCAAAATAGCATTAGAATCAATCTCAGAGAATGTAACAATCAAACATTTCCTGGGGGCGGGGATATCCTAGTGTTTCATGCTTCGAAGCATGCATAAGTCACAGCCCCCCTCCCCCCCCACGCACAATCCGATATGAAGCCTTGGAGGGTATACCTGTTTCTACAATCACTCCTACAAAATGTGCAGTGGTTAATAAAAGTGGACTTCCTCCTGCCTGTTCCTCGATTCCATTTCCCACATAAAAACATTAAAGGAAACAACTGTAGTTGTCATGGTTACGATCGTACGATCATACGCACTTTGAGGCAGGTCCTGTGCTCGGTAGATCCTGACTGTGAGAGTGGCTGGCTGCAGTTGTACTCCACACGGACGCAAGAGGTTGCTGTGGCATAAGAAGGGAACAGACGTTCGCTAGAGGTGGTAGATCCACAATATCATGAGCAGATACCCAGCAGTCAAATGCTAGCATATCACCAGTTTTTGCATGAAGACAAATTCATGAGTGGCGGAAAAGGAGTGGATGGAGCTGTTCAGGAGCCCATAACCCAAGAGCATTAAACTAGTGATTCCACCTGTTGTCGAATGGCACTTACAAGAAAACTCCATATATGGAATGCCTAGTGGTTATGCATGGCTGGTTTACTACACTACTAATGCAATGTGAATTATAGCGCTTACGTAGCACTTACCATATAAGGAGTTTTATGCAAGTGCCATTTGACAACAGGTGGAATCAGCATACATACACAAGTTTAATGCTCCTTCCCTTTGGGTTATGGGCTCCTGAGCTGCTGCATCAAGTTGTCAATGAAGGTGGAGCACAGTTCACTGACAACCTCACCGTTCAATGTCCACCTCTTCCGGGCTGACATAGGCAGGCGAGCGCTTTGGCTCATCTCCAGGGCCGATCACCATGATGCTCATCTTTAGATAGCCCTGAGGTGGGATACAAAGATATCGAGAGATTTGTTTACTCTGAACTTTAAATTTTGGTTTGATTATAGCAATTTTCATTTTGTGCAACAAGGAAATTATTTCTAGTAGAGTAGGCCATTACACCAATATCACTAACATACTACACAAAAATGCATATAATTGATTGCATCCATGAAATCATAATCTTCATTTGTGGGATCATTGTACGAAATTTCTTCCTGTGAAATTTTTGGGCACACTATGTGTGTGGAGTATGCACTAGCAAACTACACAAAATCCAAAATTACGACCATCAATATGGGGAAATCATAAGAAATTTCCCCCCCCCCCCCCCCAAAAAAAAGTAACTTACTACTTGTGGTACCCACCTTGGATACTCCACTGGAGTCTTTGGGGTCAGTCAGCAATAGCCACTTGTGAATAAAGCTATGTTCTGGGGAAATGAGATTTCCTCATTAAACACAGATTATATTCCATGTACGTATTTATATTCTATGTATGTACGTATAGTCTAAGGAGCCTGGAGAGTCATAGATACTATTTGCAGCTCTAAGCACTAGATTTAGTATAGTCACATTCGCATAGTGCTCCTACATGAAAACTCATTATTAGCTATCCTTAGTGAGTCTACTCCACTTGTTCACTTCACAAACCTTTTCTGCACCCTGATTAGTCAACATGGCTCTAACATTTATAGCACTGTCTGCTCACATGTCTGGCCCTGCTGTATAAATACTCGCACACGGTTTTACCAAGGAAGACTTACTACAGCTGCCAGGTTAGTAGAGTTTGTGTAGCCTCTGTATAATTAGAGATACCAATGGCGGCACAATCGAGCAATGCACATGCAAGTTTCAAGTGGCACAGTTCATCTCTCCGCACTCTAGAAGCAGCTATGGCTGATCTTTGATGCAGACAGAGACAGCAATCTGCCAAAGACCAATCACTTTTTCGTACCTTCTCCAACAGCACTGTTATGCATGGATCCGGGTTAATTGTTATTTTCATGACAGCCTGGCTCACAACCCGTTTCACCCCACCTAGGTCGCAATTTTATATATATTTGCTTTTACTCGGCCGCTACACTTTAAACTTGGAAGTGCAGTGCAATTACTGTAATGTCTCAATTAATTCGACCCCTCTTATATTTAGATCACCCTCCCTTTTCAGCTCTAAATAGAATCAAAATGCCCTAATTAAATCGACCAGGCCCTTGATAAAAAATAATAACCTAATGACAAGGTACGTAAGCCAAAACTCATGGGCTCGTGCCAGAGTCTAATCAACCCACGTTCCTTGCCATACTCTCCTTCCAGCTTGCTAATCTCTATCTACATTCTCACCTGGTTCACTGTAAACGAGATGTAAGTCAAACTGCAGAGAAGAAACACGGTCAGTTATCAATGACATCAAGAATATAATAACTAAACATTTTATGGGAGTGAGGCACAATCACATGAAATACACGTACATATCACACCACTGACATTTGTACCCCATAAAATCTTACCACCAGACCAAGTATCAACTAAACATGACCATTCTCATTGATGTCCCACCCACCAGATGTCCCACCCACCAGATGCCCCACCCATCAGATGCCCCGCCCACCTTGAAGGATCCGATGAGGGCATCCTTCCTGAAGCTCCTAGAGTTGAGCACTCTGAACTCCACCACCCGGTCCAGCAGCTCTGAGGGACGCTCTCGAAACACAAAGGACACAGTCTGCAAGGATTGACAGAAGAGACCACAAGAAATTTCTAACTGTTGCTACATACGTACATGTATGTACTACATTGCATTGCAAAACATTTCTGAACACCTGGGAAAAAATTACAAATAACTAAAAATAAGATACAGACCACATAAGTAGTGCTCTCGCCTGACAGAACCATTACATCATTATGACATCATCATGACAATTAGAGGATAGAGGTAACAGTTACAACACAGAGATTAGATGGAGGGAAAAAATCTGAACAATCATTAATGAGCGAGCAGTGATCTATTGACTATGCTGTAATACCTCTGAAGACATGTTAACCAGTTTATGGTTCGTAACAGTTGGCATAGTAATGAACCAGTTACACAAAATTTAATGATGAGACTGGCAGGAGAGAACGCCCCGCATCATACAGCTGTGTGGCACATCTTGCAATAGCTAGCCAGTTCATCGTATCCTGCAAGCATTTCCTTCAAACCATACCCTGGGAATATGAGTACCACCCTGCTGAGCTAGCAGGCATGTTTACATACCCCAGCCTGATAGTGTACATACATGGCAGTGTTACTATAATCGTAACACTTACACTGCATGCGTGTACAATAAATGTACAAATTGAAACTACTACCAGATTGTAAGAATGCTGCCTACTGTTCAGCTCTACCTCTGACCGTTCCAGTTATCTTGGTACAGGCATATATTATTATGCCGACAAGCGCAAGCAAGCTACAAGGTGCAGCATGCAGAAGACTACTACAAGGGATAGCTACGGTTGGGCTAGTTTCATCCCTGGAGCCCGTCAGCGAGGCACAACATTCAAATTTCTGCGACAATAATGTGGTAATGCAGCAACATCTATCCCAAGTTTCAGCGTACTAGTCATACGGCTATCACTACTCAACCTTCAACTTTATAATTTATAATTTCTAGCTGCATCTAACATGCACTCTTGAGACAAACATACACACATGCACACACACACACACATACATACACGCACACACACTTGCATGCGAATACTCACACGATTGAAGTAGGGATTGTTGGAGCCCTTCCCACCAGACACCTCTCGAGAGTCCGTCCCACACAGGATCTTGACGGCAGGACTAATGTGGCCTCCCTCCAACTTTCGACCCTCAATCACATGAACACGAACCTGCAGGAGGAGAGGAGAAACAAACATGGTGACTATAGCCTCTGTAAGTGTTAATTCATTTGGTACAATGCACTTCGATCTTTAGTGCTTACGCCATTGGTCACACACCCACAGATGCAGGTAACAGATTAGTAGGTTAGTTTCTACAATAAATGGCACACCAAGTATAGCATTTAGTGACTGAATTTGCAAAAGGGACCAACCACATCCTGCATTTTTTCAATTTTACCGATTTTCAAGCTGTTGTGTCTTGACAACCATTAGTGTTAAAAATAAAAATTCTCTATGCTTCAATTAGATACCACAAGAGCACTCTGATAACCAAATTATCATGCAGGAAATAAAAATTCTCTGGGCTTCACTGCCTCACTGGCCTCACAGCCTCATTGGCTTCACTGCCTCATTGGCCTCACACAGAGGCCCATTGTGCCACTGCCTCACTGGCCTCACAGCCTCATTGGCTTCACTGCCTCATTGGCCTCACACAGAGGCCCATTGTGCCACTGGAATCTATCGCCTCACCATTTGCAGAATACTTCAGATGCCACTGCTTAGTGCCACCCAGCTGGTACTCATCTCAGAGCTCAACTACTTAGTATTTCAGCTGTACTAATACTTTCATGTGTTCAGGGTGCTAAGGGTGCCTATGATGCTAAGGGTGCCTATGGCAGTAATTGAGGCATCCAGATATCATAACTACAAATGATTATAGCCTCTCTGTTATTTGTATACATGTAGGTAGGCTTTGTTGTAGTAGTCCTGTAGTTATGCAAAATGTACTGTTTCCATGGAAACTAATTATTATTTGTAAATAAAATCTTGTAAACAACGCGTCTTTAAAACCACTTATTTCTGCTAATGCGGGTGCAAAAAGTGGTCCATTCTCGTCGATCCAGATATCAAAAGTCCTTGTGCAGCGCTTCCACTACTTCTGACAAACAATTAATTATCATGAAAATCATCCAGAGTGTACTTAATAAACAACCTGAAAGTCCATGGGCTTGTTCGGCAGATTATAGCGACTGCTTTTTCTTCGCCTGGCTCGATGCTTGCTGTACAGATGCATGTGTGTGTATGTGCGTGTGTGTGTGTGTGTATACATGTGAGATGCATGTGTGTATGTGTGTGTGTGTGTATACGTGTGAGATGCATGTGTGTGTGTGTGTGTGTGTGTGTGTGTGTACGCGTGTGTATGCATGTGTGCATGCATGTATAAGAAAGCATAGAGCATGAATCCGGCCTATCTTAGGTTCTATAAGCGGTTATTACACCAATGACCTATAAACTGCTTCACTATCACTAGTTTCAAATTATATAGGTCACGGCATGACTTACCGCTCCCCCTCCCGAGAGTCTGACATCTTTTTCCTTCTCTGTTCTCTGCTAGTAGCACCCTCCCTACTGTCACCAGCACCTCCCCCATCCTCACCAGCATCTTCAGCCTCTGAAGGAGTAGATTACTAATTAACATGTATATGCATACATGCACATACATGAATACACACACAGACAATACACACATGCAGGCCACACACACACAATAAACACAGGCACACACACACACAGGCACACAGACAGACACACACACATACAGAGACAGGCAGGCAGACAGACAGACACACACACACACACACACAGAGAGCTGGGAGTGAGGCTACTGCCTTGGTAGGTTTCACACGCTTTATCTACCACAAGAAGGAGGAAACTGGCCAGACTTGTAGTAACAATATGAGTACTTTATTGTCTTCCCATCCCAGTATGTACTCTGCAGTTGTAGCATATTATTGTACTTGACCTGAGAATGCCATTGTCTTTGAATGTTGAATGCCTTGGGCACATTTATGTGCCTATATAAAACTATGTACTTTATATAACGCCTAATACAAACAGTCCATAATTATACTTTCACATGAGCCTTATGGATGTTAAAACTGGGAACGAGTTAAAGCTTTAATTTTTCTTTTGTAACACTTACAGTTTTGGTTGGAGAATACAGATAAACCGATATGTTTAATTACTGAAACACTTTTCTCCCTTCATATAAATATAACACTCGCCTTCTTCAGTCTCCTCATCCACATCATAGTCCCCGCCCACCTCCACTCCCTTAGCCCCGCCCACAACACCTGCAGCCGTGGGTTGTAGCGGCCGAGGAGGCTGTGTGTACCTCACCACCATCTGGATTCTCGCCTGGGAGGAAATGCAAGAAGATACTGATACTACCGGCTAGCCTAGTGCTCATGAGTAGACATCTTGGAAGATAGAGTACTCAACAGTGATTTTCTGTATCTCCTGCTTGCTACATACGTACATGTAAAGCATTCAACTAGGAATTTCCATTCAGGTGCAACAGGTCGGCATATGCTGATAAGCTGTATGAGCTGATAGTAACCTCGTAGTGTTAAATTAGCTCTATCTCACTCTACTTATCGTGCAGCTAGAATGTGCTAATCGCAACAGCCTACAGTGATGTTTGCAGCTGCATTACAATTTGTTCTCACTTTGGCTAACCCCAAATTGGCACTACCGTAGGACCACCACCATAGTGCATACAGTTTGTTTTTTTCATTCAGGCCACTCTCAGGCCAATTCTACACTAGCTAGCGACACTCCAGAAAAAGTACGGTTTAGCTCCTTTGACTACTTAGTGGTTACTCTATAGCTACAGATGTTCAAATAGATAGGAGACAGACCTCTGTGAAGTTTCTGTGCCTTCACTGGACTTAAAAGAAATTGCCTCTGCACTTTGTTTTCTAGTTCACAAATTGCACACTGAAAAATATGTAATTAATTTGGCTATCGCTAGAGTAAGAAGTAATGGATGTTCGGTCGACAGGTATAATCGGACGCACTAGCGCCGTACGCATAAATTCACCGGAAAGGGGTGGGGCCTTCGGAGACGATACTACAGGCCCTTCACACCTCTGAGTTCCAAGTTTGGTGTTCCTCCGTTGCTTGGTTGCGGAGCTTAGTGGTTACACCTGAATTTCAGATGTCTGAGTAGGGAAGGTACATGTAGGAGTATGACCTCAAAGTGGATAATTTGACATTCCATAGTGATATTCCAAGAAAAGAACAAATTGCCCACTTTGAGGCTTAACTCCTACCTTTCCCTGTGTCTGTGTGTGTGTGTGTGTGTGTGTGTCTGTGTGTGTGTTTGTCCACAATTATCATGTGTGCATCATTGTGTTACTATGCCACTGACTATAGCCATGAGCACAGTGGAAGCTACTGGAGGTTTGCAGGCTTAATAGGCCAAGGTAAGTCAAGCTTTGTGTTGCTTAGATGGCGAAAAAGTGGTAAGTATCGATGATAACTCTATTGTAGCAAGTTCTGATAGCTATATAACTGGAAGCGCACTGTGAAATTGCTGTGTCAGTACTATTGCTGGAAGCTGTATGAGATGAGATTGTGTAGCCAAGCCAATCCATTCTACAGCTACATTTAGCTTAGACTGACCTGTTGCTGAGTACACCTTCAGTTGAAATTGCTGAATTAGATATGAAAATTTAATATCAGTCTTGTTAGATAGTCTTGTTTGAACATGTTCTTTCCCTTTTCATTAGCTATGAAATGCCTGACATTACCGTATCAGATCTCGAGAATCGTGATACTGTTGTCCTATATCGACTATTAATCTTTAAAATATCACTTGGGTAGAGATGCAATTTCGCTGACTTTTTTGGGGTCCTTCTTGAGCTTCACTCCTTCCTTCCCCTTCCCCAGCTGCTCATCCACGGCAAGCTCCAGCCTGTTGCCAACGGCCAGCTCTCGGAGCGATACATCCACGAAACCCAGGGGCCTGGAAAATGACATCACAATGTTGTCATCTTCTCCACATACAGGAGTAGATGGGCAAGCTTCATAAGTGACTACACATCACAGGATCGTTGAGAATACAAGGCAAAATCATTAACAGTACCAACAAAATTCATGATAGCCTACAGTGAAGTTCATAATATCAGTGTCTGGTCTTGCTGGTGTCCTTACTACTAATTCAAGGTATTGCAGGTGCCTTACTATACACTGCCAAGTGTAAAGGATTATAGGAATAGCAACTCCAGCCATAAAACTCACATCTAGTATTACCTCAACAGTTTTTTATCTTGTAGCCATAGAGAAAACTGGGCCCAATTTTTCCCGCAGTTATGAGATAAACATTTTTCTCCATCGTCACAAAATAAAAGCTGTGATGTGAAGCCTGGGTACAAAGCTAACCTGAATGCTTTTCCTTCCTGGTCATACACGCCCACCTGCAGGACCTCATATGGCTTCAGTGGGTCTGATACCTCCCAGGGTGGATCTAACGTCTGTGTGTGTGTGTGTGTGTGTGTGTGTGTGTGTGTGTGTGTGTGTGTGTGTGTGTGTGTGTGTGTGTGTGTGTGTGTGTGTGTGTGTGTGTATATGTATGTGTATGCATGTTTGTGTGATGTGTGTGTGTGTTCAAGCAAACATTCCAGATCCACTCCCCACATTCTTTCTTGCCACTGTAGCGCATTCAATCATCTAAGTTCCTGTTGTTCAATTAATTTTAGGTCAAACAACCTTAATCTCCAGATTCTCGTCCTTTCCCTGCATGTAAAATTTAAGCCTGCACAGATGGAGGGTTCAATGGATGTTACCTGTACACGTGTGCGTGTTTGACGTCATCTTCGGCATTTCGCAAAATTATCTGCCTTACTTAGCTAGCAGAAGTTGATCGAGCCACTTCCTGTACACTCTGATATGCTCATGGCAGCGATCTCAGGTACCGCACCATCTGCATGCCTCTTCTGCTTCGTGTTCAGCCAGAGTAGAAATTCAGAAAATGATATGTAAATAATAGCAAATATCAAAATGAAGTGCCCGCTGTGCTGTTTCCAATGGACACACAGGACGAGAAACCGTGAATTTAATGCGCTTGGCACAAAGGAATGTCACATGAACTGACCTCATTCCACTCTGGATTCAAATCATTATCAATGACCTTTGTCTCCTTGGATATACCTGCAGGAAAGGTCGAATCATACATTAATTCACCCTCCACAGTTCCTTCAACTTCTTTAAGGGTAATATAACGAGGTGCAGGTGGTAGCCACATGCCCACTCCAAAATGAACTTTAGTTTCCCATTCATTTTCCATGAAAATTGTATACAGGGTGGACAGTCCATTACCACTATCTATTACTATGAATCTCATTATTGGCATTCGCGCTATAACTATACACATGAGGACACTGCAATCTTTGCACACTGGAAGCGGTCCTGCTGAATGTTTAAAGCTCTCTCCAGAAGCAAAATCCTCATTGCTGCCACCGAAGATGACTGCAGAACCAGATTAACTGTGCAGCAGTGAAGCTATATAGCCAATATAGTTAGCATCAACAATTATATTCAGCCGTGTTATCCATTATCAGTAAGTCAGGGGACAAAAGCTATAGCTAATTTGCTAAAAGAATTAATAAGAACGAAGTAACCGTAATCCTATTATCACACATAGCTAAATGAACGCTTGCAGAATTCACCGACCTCTGAAGTAGACCCTGCACATGGGGTCACTCTTGGAGAAGACGTCCACATTCGGAAGATTACTGGCCGACTTCACGATCACCTGCAACGACATCTCGACGCCCCTTGCTCCGTGGCACCTTCAGCCAAGCTCGTTCACAAGAATCGGGCCTGTGAGCAGCACTGCGAAGTCAGTTCAGCATACCGGAAGTGGATATGCCAGGGTTTTCGCGGGTTCGCGGGGGCTACGGACACGGCAGGTTGGGGGTGGGGGTGGGGGTGGGGCAGTGTGTCGCTTGTTTTAAACATGTTCTTGCATTTAATTTCCTTTCCATTCGCTATGAAATACCTGGCATTTTTAACTATAGCTAGCAGCCATAAAGTGCATGAAAAGGACATGAAAATATTGCAATTGTCTAGGCCCTAAACATTAGCTACCCGACTGTTGATCATGCATACTTTCAACATTAGCAAGCATATAATATTAAGACTGTGATTGTATAATGCTGTATAACTATATACTATTGCCCTGCTGCATATAGCTACAGGCATGAAAGTCAAATTTTAAATTTGATGGCTGTGGAACTTTTCTGCTTAGGCCAACATTACAGTAAAAATTGAAGCACACAATATTTGTAAAACAGGGAGTGATGTATTGAGTTACTGTTAAGAGCTTCATGTTTTGTTTTTGTTTTTAGCTATTAAATTCAAGATCTGCATTAGCTTTGTACTCAGGCCTGCCATAAAAATTACGAGCCTAACTTATAATTAAAAAATTTGGCCCTAAGGTGGGGAGTAAATATCCCATATATAGGGATGAGGGACTCATGACAACAGCACAATCGAGTAAATTGAATATGAATGTGAGTCTCAAACAGCACAGCTCATCTCTCCACTCTCCCAGAGCAGCCATGGCTGATCTTCAGTATATGTTGCAGATAGAGACAGCAACCTCCCAAAGACCAGTCGCTTTTCATAGCTTCTCCAGCAACATGTCTCCGGGGCTTGAAAAGTGGATTCAGCTAAGTGTTTGATATTATGTTTATATTTGTATGTTTTCCTTGTAGTATTCTCCGGTATCCTAATAATGGCAGAACCACAATAGACAGACCTGTCCTTTTTCATCAACCTCATGCTTAGTATAACACTAAGATTCGTTAGTTTTATTTCCCGTGCAGTCCATACATTTACTCCCTTCACTTGTATTAGATATAACATATTGTAGATTAGCCAAGGTGCTACAAAGTTTTATGTATCCACTGCACTTATATGGCAAAAAATTCTAATTTTTATGCTACCATAATTATAAGATATCCAGCTATCTTTAAATTATTACATGTAGTGATGCATAGATATTACAGCCTCTTAAAGTCTGCATCATAGAATGATGGCAAAATAGTGCTAGCTATAGACCACAACATAATCCCTGAATTTTAAAGAAAATTCAATAGTTTATAATGTAATACTGTTAGAAAATGTTTATAGAGTAGGCTTACAACTACATACTATAGAGAAATGTTTCTCAGTAGCTACTGATTACAACTGCTCTCTTCATCAGCAGATTCAGCCTCTGAATTTTGCTTGCCATCTTGATTTTCATCAGGCTGAAGGCTATCAGCTAACGAATTCTGTTTAACATCTTCATTTCTGTCTGGTTGAAGGCCATCATCTAATGAACTTCCATCTCGATTCTCTGAAAATTTACTTTCATCTTTTGTTTCATCCAACACTGCACCAGGCGTCTGAAAGAAGAATGTAAGGCCAATATATGTTGCCTTAATGAAAACAGTGACCATACAGGACCACTGCTATGTCCAAAGCTATGTAGTGAACTTGATTCAATTTCTAGACATAGCTCCATTTTCCAGCTACTGAGAGTTACTTTACTTTCACAAACAATAATTGCCGAGCACCTTATCACAAGGCAACTAATCTTGCCATGTGGGCTGAAATCTCAGTTAGCGTATATATGTGTAAATGCCTTGCTATTGGTATTCGCCAGTATTCACCTCGAAAGATGTCGGACAGTGATGGGAAAATCGAAGAGAGTCAGGCGGACAGAGCAAGGAGGCTTGCCCCGAAAACGGAAGCAAAAACAGCGGGCAAAGGCACTGCCACCATCGCCGTCGGACATCAACTCTGCACAGCAGCAAGCACTTCGCCTGAGAAGGCGTGGCACAACGTAGAAACAAACACTAACGATACTTGTTCCTGTTAATTGCTGATGAGTCACCTGCACATGCAGTCCTGCTGTTTTGCATCATTAGCTACTTCCATTTGTTAAATATCCACTACCCACCTGTAATCCTGCTACACAAATACATCCTCACGAGGCACTCAGCGCTTGCATACAACTAGTAAGAATAGTACACATGTATGTTCACTGAGATAGGTCTAGCTGTACATATATGTGGATACTGGCTGTAGCATTCTTGTACTGGACTATGGACTGGACTGGACTGGACAATGGGCTGGACTGGACTATGGACGCGACCCCGTTTTTGACAGTAGATTAGTTTATATGCGACCTATAGTCTCAAACTTGTGCAGTGATCTTGCTTCCAGCTGCCTGTGGCATCGAGGAGGCAGTGAAGCAGGAGGCTATGATGTCCTTCAAAAACTACATGATGTAATTGCATTCCGCGCGTGATATAATTTGAGTATATAAGTACATAAATTAAAAGCGATAGTAGGTTAGTTTCACGGTCTAGGATCACCTGTAATGCTCGCTAAGAGATTCTGTAAGTTCATAATCTTACTGTGCCATGTTTTTCAGTGTGCTGTGCTCCGTTGGTGGCTGATAAGCTACAGAGGCAGTGTTGAAAGCCATTCAATATTGGTAAGCGGGTGCATGAAGGCTGATTCCAGCCTTTATCTATTATAGATTCTTATCTGGTATGATCTATGAAGTCAGTAACAATAGTAGACCAACCACTAGCATTCTTACCTAGAAAAACGGTGCGGTGCAGTTAATTTCCTTAAACCACCCCACTGGTACTGCTGTCTAAGAACTGTAAGCGGGTCTCTGTAAAAGCTGGACTCTGGACTGGACTATGGACTGGACCATGGACTGGACTATGGACTGGACTAGGTCTAGATTTTGTTTTAGTTTTGCCGCCAATAGCTGCTTACAGTTCTGAGATGTTAGTACCTTCAAGGAAATTGACTGCATCCCACCGTTGTGGCCTCGAGGAGGCCACGAACCTGGAGGCTATGACGTCAATCCACAATTTCATTCCGCACGTGATAGAATTGTGAATATTTTGGTTTACGCGTACGTAAATTAAAGCAGCAGTGGCTGGTCTAGGATCACCTGTATATACTGCTGTAGTGCTCGCTAAGAGTTTCTGTAAGTTCATTAAGTTGCCAAATCTTACTGTGCCATGTTTCCTTTGGTGGCTGAAAACGCTACAGACGCAGAAGCAGTGTTGAAAGCCGTTCGATACTGGTAAGCGGGTACATGAAGGCTGATTCTAGCCTTTATCACTTTTCAGTGCTTTTCTACTTATCTGGAATCTTGCAGTGTTGCCATACGTTATGCCTACTTGCTTATAGGTACGATCTACGAAGCTAGTAACAATAATGGACCAACCGCTAGCATTCTTACCTAGAAAAACGGTGGGATGCAGTCAATTTCCCTGAACCACCCCTCTGGTACTAACTTTCAGAACTGTAAGCAGCTATTGGCAGCAGAACTAATCAAAATCTAGACCTAGTCCAGTCCATAGTCCAGTCCATGGTCCAGTCCAGAGTCCAGAGTCCAGCTTTTACAGAGACCCACTGTAAGCAGCTATTGGCAGCAAAACTACTCAAAATCTAGACCTAGTCCAGTCCATAGTTTAGTCCAGTCCAGTCCAGAGTCCAGCTTTTACAGAGACCCTGGGAGCAAGGCTACATGTGGACCACTCAATGTAATTATCTGCATAATAGCTTTATGACTACTATAACGTAGAGAGTTCAATATTCACTCACTTGATGAAAGGCAAATAAACGTTCTGCAATATCATCAGGCACTACAGTCACACTTGAGCTCTTCCCCTATACAAATAGGTCACATGTTATAAATATATAATTGAGAAACATAGCTCTAAAATCACACATGTCACAATGCTGAATAGTACTAGTTAGCTATAGGTGTTAAATGTTAGCCAGACGTACAGAATATGGAACATCAATCTGATGAACATCAGGGCTTTGACCTTGTTGTGCAGGGTCCTGTAGGGCAAAATATGGAGATATGGTAACATGTTAGCATCAAAATAACTGTTAAAAGGAGAATCCCATGCATCCTCAAATCCAACCTGAATAGTTGTCTCAAAAAATAGGCAGTATGATGATATTTGATGAGACGACTTTGGGTTGAAATTAAGTTCAGATGAATCTTTGTCTTGTGAGACTAATACTTTCTGCGTGAATACTAGCATAATTTGTCTGTGTAAAAAATTGTTATCTAAAATCAAGCAATAATATCCGTAAGGAAATTATTACATGGCCTACTGCCCTCCTTAGCTAAATTATCTATCTTTGTGCATGCCATTACATTACAATCGACATACCTCACACATATCATTCAGATCTTTGATCTTTTGTAGTATTTCACAATGCTGATGTAACACTAATCTTGATTGCTGGCTCCTTCGGCGATATTGAGGTCTTGCAGAGTGCAAAGTATAGCATTCACTACATGAAAAGTGGTATTACTGTTCATGTGACTGATTTGCTGGCCTGATAATACATAATACTATTGGATCCACACAAGCATGCTCTAGGTAGGATCTCAGTGGGCAAAAGTGGTTGTCTGTAAATCTTCAGGTCTCAATCTCAGAGTTGCAATAGTTGTTCTGTTAATAAATTCTGCATTTCTAGCAGGATTATAGAGTTTGGCTTACAACTAATTTTGCAATTTTGCTTGTTTGATGTACAGTATTCCAGATAAAGTGACCAAATTTCTTAAAATCTTCATATAGAGCATTTTGAGCTCTAAGTTATAGTTAGCTCTAAAGTAGTGTATTATCTACTTAACACACAGTTTTAAGTACAAATATAAGTTTGAAGAGCCATACATGGCAACACAAATTCTATACAAGTGGTTAGCCAGTCTTAGAGATTTTGATACACAAAAATGTATATATATTCAGACCAAAAAGTAACTGAGAGTTGAAATTTGTACTGTAGTAGTATCATTGGAGCATCGCCACTACACTATTCAAGTTTAAAATTTAACTCGCATCTTTGCGGAAATAGTTCACCCAAACACTTTCAATCCTTAAAATCACCTTTCCTTTATAACTTGCATTACGGAAAATTACTTGGCAGCAAGTAAATACCTTATGGCTCACCATGTTGCAATTCTTAATTCCAACAAATAAGAAAATACTGACTCCCAAACACTTTTTTCCAACCATGCATAGTACCGTAGAGACCGGTTAATAGGCGCATGCGCTTATCGCGTTCAGCGGCAAGAAACCATGCGCTTATTATAAGTATGCGCTTATTAACTGTATGCGATTATTGGACGGTATGCGATTATTGGACAATTTTTAATACAACAGATCATGGCAAGTCTAACCGATGAAGATGCTGCTGCGTATCTGCACGAGAGTGTTGTTCGAGGTCACCATATCTACAAGAGAGTACGGTCCCCTACTGTTGGCGAGGTTCTGCAACTTACGCGCGAGGAGAGAAACGATCACGACCGTTTTGCTGTGTGCCGAATTCGATCACCTTCAGCTTAGTCTCTCTGGTATAGCTCTTCCTCTTCTGTTTGTCGGGTGGCTGGCTATCCATGGTAGCTTGGAGGGTGCAAGGTGCTTCAGTGCGTGCCATCTCGTCTCACTAACTCGCAAACACGGCATACACAATCTTGATACGTCGGCAATTTTGACAACTAGCGGATGTGCCAATTAATTAGTACAAAATAACAGGAAGACAGTATGCGCTTATTAAATACGGTATTGCCGGTTTTTAAGCACCCTTCACTTTTAAGCACCTATACACTTTTAAGCACCCATCCCGCTCTTGATTTTCGGGCAGCAATAAGCACCTATTCTAATTATACGCTATCGAGAGTGAAAATTTTTCGTTGAACTATCTACCGGTAGCTAGCTAGCTAAAGTCGCGCCCGACGGATCACTTTCGAGTCGCACCTTCTAGTTCGACCAATCAAAGTGTTTGGATAACGAAGCAATGAGATTGCTCGGTCTGCTGGAACAGCTGGAATAAAATGATGAGAAGTAGAGCTGTTATGTCATCCGAAGATTCTCTCGATCGTTCAGTTCTAATAATAATATAATAAACGTTCAGTTCTAATAATTGTGGGCGTGGCCTAAAACAGCTCGCTTTTAGGCACCTTCCGCTTTTTAAGCACCCATTTTGTCGCTATTGTCCCGATAAGCACCGGTGCTTAAAAACCGGCGCCTACGGTATTCTGATTAACTAAATTGTATCCATACTAACATGGTAATATTTTAGTGCAGTTCTGGAGTTAACTGGACACTTAGTTCAGAAGTTATAGCATTTTCCCAGAATTTTGTCTCTTTATCTGGAACACTGTAGTTTATATATTTTAGGGCCAACAGAGCTGTATACACAGTAGTGCATGCCCTACAGTCAGGACAATATGTCTATATTGCTCTTCGGTTGGGACAATGCAGCGCAATATTAGAAATTGAGTAGTCACAATGGTGATGCATAATTAGAACTTTAACATGCACAGCGGTAAACAGAAGCTATATAGCTAAATGTCCTCAAACAGCTTGTAAAGAGCAAAAGAACTTAACAGAAGATACCTACAAGGCACCTGTATGGCTACAAGAAGCTGGAAATTTGGTATAACAAGCTTGATTGAAGTCTAGACTAGCTGGCCTATCTACCCTATTAATGTGCAAACAAGCCAGACATCAAAGCGAGGTACCAGTGCAGTATACATAGGTAAATGTATGTGCATAGCTAGCTAGCAAGCAACAAAGACCATTGTAGCAGGAAATGAGTGACGGTAGTGATGCATAATTGGAAATTATCGTTTGGAAAAATTGAATTTTGACGCAGAATTAGAAGGACGCATAATTAGAGCGCCTACAGTATGTATTAGATAAACCATGGCAACAAGGGCTCTATGTCATAACCCCAATATCTGGTATATAGCCCGCGTTGCCATGGTTTATAGCATGTCATTTCAGATGATGTCAGAGAAGCTTATAAAAGCAGATTCAAACATGCCATTTTGTTGTTGACAAGGATCACAAGCTGCAGAAGATTCTCTTGATTTGTAGGACTGATGCCGACCAGAAGCCTGATAAACAGCCAGCGCTTCGCTTCAGAAAGCATTCGGATTATCTGACAAATGCAACGCAGCCCATAGAGTGGTGACAGCAAGTCAGGCACATCATGATGCAACACAGAGCACTCACTTGATAGTCACTTGTTGCTCGACAGACATTTTTTGTATAGTATCCACACACAGGAACTCAAATAGAGTACCCAGAAAGGTAGCAACACCAGCTGCAATTCAACAAGGAAGCTTAGGAAATCACTCACCACTATACTGGCTGAGTTGCATTTGTCAGATGATCCCAACGCTTTCTGAAGCTAAGTGCTGGCTGTTCGCCGGGTTTCTGGCCAGCATCGCTCCTACAAATCAAGAGAATCCTCTGCACCTTGTAATCCTTGTAAACAACAAAATGGCGTATTTAAATCTGCCTTTTATAAGCTTCTCTGACATCACATGCAATAAATTAGGTAAATCATGGCGACACGGGCTATATGACAGATATTGGCACAGTTATGACGTAGAGCCCTTGTTACCATGATTCATTTAGCAGCAGAATATCCAGAGCAGAGAGAGAAGACTGCAGATCGAGCAAGAACAGTACAGGTGAAGATAGTTAGGTGAGTCAGAAGAGCTATCCCGCCTGAGCTTCTGGCAGCCCACCCTCGTCTCTGCCATTCTCTCTCGATCTACAGTCTTTGCTCCCTCTGCTCTGCAGATTCAGTAGCTTATTTGCAACTCTTTCATGTACAGTTGCACATTACAATAGCGCTCCCATCATGCAATAGAGTCTACAATACTATGCTCTTCATACCCCTGAAATAATATCTATTCGGGACATTCTTTACGCACAAATATTCATTCACAGTCGCCCCACAATGTTCTACATTCACCTAGTATTTTGTTAGCAATGCCATATAGCTTACCCCTTCTCGTTCTCACTTGAACAGCTGTCTGCGTTTGCCTCACTCTGTACGGAACTGCTATAGCATAAATCCATGTCCAAGGCATTTAGCCGTGCAGATGCAGCTACACAATAATTACTTGAATTACAAAACCGCCTGTTCATTGCTAGTTCAGCAGCTTGACGTGTAAAATGGCACCCAACCACCTTTGCGTCAGCACCTAAATGTAAACAGTGTGCATGTGAAATAGAAGCATAATAGTCTTAACTGTAGGACCAAAGACATGTTAGCTGGAGGTGAGCACCAGTGCTACAAAATAATTTCTCCACAGAAAGGTATGCAGTGGCAGGCAATGATTGCATTAGTCAGCCAATCACTGCAGGGGTACAGTGGTCTAATCAAGAGGTTAGAAAGTATGTTGATGTATAGATACAGGAGATTGGCTGCAGAGCAACCAGATGGTATATAAAACTACATCTAAGGTCATAATTCATTGCTGATACTGGAATGAGGAGCAAGGGTTATTGGAATAAGAAGTGAGAGCTATTGGAATGAGGAACGAGGGCTATTGGGACAAGGAGTGAGGGCTATTGAATGTTTGCTTTGGCTTGTGCTGCTGTCTGGCCTCCCTCTAGAGCTGCTCTGCATGCTGCCTCGGCCAATTATTGTTTGTGCTCACAGTTGTACCATCCATTGCTATTTCTCAAACGTTCACACTCCAGACACCCTTACCTAGACTCATTTCAGCCTTGCTCCCTTAATTTCTTCTGTAGCTTTCATGGCTCTCCTTTCTCTGTAGTGCCATTCCAAGACACTCGCTCTCTTTAAGAGTAAGGCACTGAGTAAGCCACATCAGCGTGGAGTTAATTTTGCGTCATGCAGATACGGTTGATATGACCATGCAGGACAAATTTATGCAATTTTATGCACACACATCCGCATCACTATTTGCTGATTGAGCTATTTATGCAGCATTGGTCTTCTTTGGTATTCTTTGTACTGAGTAACTAACAGTGGTACAATATTGCATCATGGGTATACTTTGTTACTTTTAGTGGGGCAGTGGTAAAACCAGGAATGATGGAAATGGAAATGGAAATGGAAATGGAAACAGAAATGGAAATGGTCTAGCGCAAGTATCAAGCGTGGATAATACAAACTGATTAATATCCACTCTCTAATAATATAGATATGGGCCCTGTACCGAGGTCATACAGGGTCTGTCGCGAGACTTAGTCCCGTGTGGCCAGACTCTCGAGACTCTGGCCACGCGAGACTATACGCCATGCAGTGCAGCCCAGCCCAGCAGGCTCCGCCCCCTCGCAAAGGGGCGAGCTAGCCTAGGTCTGGTCACGAGACTGAAGATCCAGAGCCCAAGATAATTGGTCAGAGTTTTTGTTGACGGATTCTGACGTTATAACACGCCTACGTATTATTTGAGCCGTCGTTCCAGTGAGGATATGTAGTCAGTTATCAAGTTTTCTTTTGTATGTGCTCTGTTTTCACCTGCTTTAAAACCTCCTTGCAATGTATTTGGTGAGGGGGGTGGGTGAAAGACAGAGTTACATATACACAGTGACTCCAAAGGTAGTATTATTTGCCCAGGTATTTAAAGTTGTCCCTTTGATCTTGGGTTTAGTAACTTGGCAAATAAAACTCCCTTCGGAGTTACCATTACTCTTCATTTCTAACTAGAAATGGCATGCTAAACCATGCAAGCCCCACCCACAATGGTTAGGCCCAAACCGGAAATGTAGAAAAACTTACAGATGGCCACCTTACTTTAAAGCACAAAGGCTGGAGAAAGTACAAACGCAAGAAAAAAGTCACTCCATGATGAACTCATTGTTTAGAAATTTCACTTAGCTACATGTACCTCCCCAAAACAGGCCTGCTGCAATACAATGTCTTCCGGAAGAAACTAACATTAATGAAATGACAGTTACACTTTAGCTCTCTAGGCTGCAGTTCCAGACATCGAGATTGAAGACTTCCTGTTCTCAGATTGGGCATTATGGTCGCTTTTCCCGTTGTTACAACTTTCACCCCATACAAACAGGCGTTACTTTTCCTACAATGATCGAAAAGTCGTCTAGGAACAAGACTACACTTGAAGGCAGCAGAGTCTGTCTGGAACTGCAGAAGTTCCTGCACAACTACTGACTTGACAGTCATGACCATCGGATGAAGGGGGCGGAGTCTACACTTCCGTTAGGTCTAACGAACGCAAGCTACTGCAACACAGTTCAGTATTTTCTATTTCCGTTTCCATTTCCGTTTCCATTTTCTGGTTTTACCACTGCCCCTTTTAGTGTCCACTTGAGTATGTCTTCTTCACTGTATATTTGTGTTTTAGCTATGCCCTCTTTGCTCCATGTATATTGGAACTACCTTCCTCCATTCAGTTTACAATAAGTGTTCGTTTACTAAATAGAACTATCGTCATCCACAATTCCCTAATATTATATGATTTCTTCTCTTCTTGTGAATGGCGTAGTCACATTCATAGTTTGCTATTCCATTATTATTAATATTATAATCAACCTATGAAATATAATTAGCTCCCTTTCATTAATAATCATCAGTATGAGCAAATTTCACATCAAAAAACTTCCTTCTCAGACAGAGCCATCGCTACTCCTCACAACACATTTGAATCAGACTCTGAGCTACAACAACCAGAGAAGGTTGCAGCAGTATCTACTTCAACCGAAACAAGCAGAATCAGCACCTACAAAGGCATGGATTCAACCCTGCTAAGCAGCTTCGATAAAAGGCTTCTACCTCCCAAACTGAATCTTAGATGGAACCCTGGCTGCTCAGCACTAGCTGCTGTTTATGCATTCTGCATTTGCTACTGGCATGAAGACAAAGGCTATAGGCTTTGCAACTGTAATACACATAGTAGATACCTGCCATTTATAATCAATTTGAATGATTATAAATGGTAGGTGCCAACTATGTGTAGTTAGTTGCAAAGCCTATAGGTCAGTTACTTTATCTTCATGTCTTGCCATTTTGCAATAGCAAAAGAAATCTAGTTCACACTCCAGTCTCTAACTCCGAACACAACTCATCCAACCATAGTTGCTGCCTTGCAGCTATCTGCATACAATGAATAATTCTCACTTTCAATCAGACCTCAGACACTTAAATTAGTAATACCTGAATAATGAAGATAAATGAACTAACCTTGTTCTACAGCTTTCCTATCTGCTGTGTATGGTTTTGCTTGAGTGATGACTCGCATACACTTTGCCCCATCAACATCTGTGTATCTTATCTGCAACTGAAATGGAAGCTGTAGTTTTTCATTGATGATGAGAGAGTGATTTCTGCTTCTTTTACTGCTAGAAGCTCCAGAATCTAAAGAAATCAAAAAGATACAAATACATTTTCAACAACTATCATCATTAATACTTCATAGAACTTGATGTTAAAATTTTATTGCAACATTTTGATAGCTCTTTGGCTTTCTTCATCAGACAATACAAGAATGGCCATTCTTGTATTGTCTGATGAAGAAAGCCAAAGAGCTATCGAAACGTTGCAATAAAATTTTGCCAAACTACTGTCAAGTTCCAAATATCTACGAAGTATAGTAATAGCTAGTACGATAACTATCACTCTCAAAGAACACATCAATTTTTAAGGGATCTCGCACAACTATACTTTAGTGTGAAAAGCAATTTTAAAGCAAAGTATTACAATTATATTTTAAATAAGCTGCCAAAATCTGCCAAAGTAGGATTTATATTATCACTACCTTTCACTTGCCTATAGTGGAACTAATATCAGCACATGTGATAAATGTGGATGTACTAACAAATAGACAAATGCAAAAGCATACCATATAGCGCCAAATTTTTGAATTTTCGCAGATTGGTCGTCTGAAACATTTTGCGGAAATACATTTCATGGTCCAAGAATTCTCGATAGCCACGCCCATTCATTGTTAGATCGTTTCTCGTAGTTAAAAGTGAATAGATTGCAACTACACCATGTTCTGCTGCTCGAGCACTCCCTATCTCAGCTTTTTATTCTGCTACAAACTTTGTGTGCGGCCCTCTTTTTGGTGTTTGCTGGAGCTAAAGCACACGTCTCACCAGTACCACCGTCTCAAGCAGACGTGATAAAGATCGACGGTATTGTTTTCGAGCCAGAGGATCTGGCAGCTTTGCGTCAGTCATTCTGAAATACTGGTATTCTGGGAAAAACATTTCACGAGCTTAATTTTTACGGTCTGAAACGAATCAAAGAAAACTCCAAAAATTATGCACCTCAAAAATTTGACGCTAAGGTAAATATCAGCCAGCCATTTATCCTGAGAGTTATCAAAGGCTATGGTTAGCAGCAGGTCAGGCTAAATGCAGACACACAGAACTTTAGCTTAGAGTACAGACTACCTACACTACATTTAATTAACCACATTCCAAAGTAATCTTGAGCTTAGGATGGGACCGCTATATAGAAGAATGATATGAAATATGGCTGCTTGTATATGCTAGAGTAGTAATAAACACTTAGCCTCGTTCCCAGGCTCCTCTTCCAAGCTTTATTTCACATGGTGTTTTTTTATACCATGCGAAAAAGGTTGGGGAGTGGAGCCTGGGAATGAGGTTAATAGATACTTGCAATATAGATAACACATCTAAACGAATCACTGAGTTATCTAATCAATCCTGGTCACACTAAAATTATTTAGCAGTTTGGCTCTGAATTCTAATGTGACTTATAAGAAACGAAGGTAGTCTACTCAGAGCAGGCAGCCAGTGAAATGCATGTCTTTTCCTTCAACTCAACAGCTCCAGGACTAGTGCACAGATGCTGATAGCTGACAACTGCACGTGGGAGTAAGGTACTGGCTACAGGCTGCATTGTACATGTATTTACATATATAACAGAACAGCAGTTTTTCTGAGAGAAGCTACATGAGCTCTATAAAGTGGTCAATTTTTTCTTCTCATAACTAGAATTTATTATTTTCTGTTTCTGTGCCAACATAGCGTAATTCATCATTTATCGACCACCTAAGCATTTCCGCATCATAACTCCGGAAGCGAATATGCTAGACGTGCCGGACAAAGATTAAACCAGGATGTAATCATTTCTACACAAACAGTGCGAGTATGAACTTCATAAATGCAAGGATAGGCTGCCACTTACATACTGAGATGTGGATACAGCTCTATCAAATATCGACCATAGCTACTAGATACCGACCGCGCGTTATCTACAGTACACTTATTATCGACCAGCTCCACCGTTATTGATCATGGGCGGGGAAACGGTTTGAACCACGCCCACAAAAACCATATCTTTCCGACAAGCAGCACTGGGTTGACATACATAGAAATTTTCATGCACAGCTAACACTGCAAAAAGCAAAGAAATAAAGTACTACACACACAACATGCCATTAATTCCTGATCATCTAACTGTACGCAACGGCTGTGCATCCACTTCTCACAATTTGTACACTCCACCCGGTCCTCTGTAAGTTCTCCCTCTGGTGATAGATCCTCTTCGTAGAGGCCAAAGCATGCTGCACACTCACTGGTTGATATCTCATTCATTTGAACTCCAGTTTCATTACCGGGGTGCTCCTCTGGTTTCCGGGGATTTTCCTTCTGTTTTTGTTTTGCTTCCCTTTGTTTACGTTTTTCCTCTTGCTCCTTTTTTTTTAGCTCTGCCTTCTTCCTCCTCTCCTCTGCTTTCTTTTGCCTTTCTACGGCCTTTGATTGTTTCTCTGCTTCCCTCGCTTGTCGCTTTTCTTCCCTTTCAAGTTTACGCCTTTCTTTAGCTTCCTCTTCTTCCTGCTTAAGTTATTAGATGAGATTGGGCTTGTCAAGCAAGTTTTTCTCATTTAAAGTCTTTTCAAGCAGGTCAAAATAGGCGCTTAGCTTCTCGGGGCTTAATGCAGTGGATCGTGCATATGACAAAGGCTCAGCAGAGCGTAGAGATAACTTGGGGTGTCTTTGCATGAAGCGATGATACCATCCCTCCCCATTGAACTTCTCAGGTTTGTCGCCTTTTTGTTCCAGAGTCTTCTGCACTATGAGCAGTAACTCTCGCTTGGTCTTGCCACACCCTACTTTTGCAGCTTCTTTAAGGAAAGAAGCAAGCTCATCTTCCTCTTGTGAGGTGAGGTAAGGGATAGGTCCTGGTTTTTTCCCATGCTCTACTTTACCAGAAAGTCTATCTTTCAAGGTTGTACGTGGGACCCCATACTCCCTAGCTGCACAGTTCACCCCCATCTTCCCATCCTTCACAGCTTCAATGGCCTGAACCATTGACTCGTTCTCCCACAACTTACGCTGCTTGGGTTTGCAGGTACCGCTACATGATAGTTCACGCTTTCCTGTTGCATCTAGCTCTCCTTTTCTCTTCTTCCAGCCGACTCTAGCCGCTTCCACTCTCTTTCTTTTAGGCATTTCAGCGTTCTTACTTTTCGCGTGCACGTGGCGGGTTTCCGTAAACTCCTACTATTTCCGTATTCTGCCGTATCTGTTTCCGGTTGGTATTTGATAAAGAAGCAGGTCGATAATAAGTAGTGGTCGATAAACGGTGAGTGTGCCAACATAAGTATACATATAGTGTGCTTTCATCTGATAAATAGTCATGTGTAATAAACATCAGTTTTTTAATATAGAGCAGTGCATTTATCTTTTTTTCCCCATGCATATTGCTAACCTTCCGTAGACAGATCTATGTTGGGTGTATTGACAAATGCGTTGAAACTCTTTCTGACTCCAAACTCATACGTGAGCTCCTGGCTCTCTGTCACACTACCCACTGGAACATTGAGTACACTCTCCTCAGAGATATCTGTCCGAATGTATCTACAATAGAAATACATGCTCTGTAATTACAATTATGATGCAAATAGTATAATTTTATGTCAATAACTTACAGCTCACTGTGTACAATAATCCTGTTGTGCACGGCAGTAGCAATAACTGGATTGGCTAGAATGCTACCAAAGTCTTCTGCAACTGTCAGTGGGTCAACCCTGCTCACCTGTACATACAATGTTTGTAATCATTAACCACTGCATGGCATCTATATAGCTAGTTACAGTTTACACAGTATACACAACAGTTGACTAGTTTGAAGGTAATAAAAAGCATTATATATCACATACAGAATCTCTCTTTATGCAGCTAGAGGGGACTAGTATATGAAACAGACTATCCAATTGATTGAGCAGCAACGTTCACTGCAATTGTAATAGATATTGTTGCAGCTGCCACTCCAGATGAATTGATACATTATACTGTATGCTTCCGGGTTAGTTGTTATTCACCACACCCAGGTCGAGATTTTAATACATCGGCATCTCTATTCACCCACTATCTTTACTGCAATTACCCTTATTATGGTATTAAAAGTAAGCTGCTTAATAGCCTTTACCTGTCCTCCTGTTAAAAGAGAAACTTTACTTAGTTCTAGCAGCCTGCAGTCTGTTCCCTTTATAGTGCACACTGATACTGTCACACTGCAAAGGATTGTGTACAAATCTTCCGTAATTTGTAAATGTATGTGCCAAAAGAGAATTACATAACTACATATATAGTCATCATGGAAAGAAACTATTAAATGCATCATACACAAGAAGTAATAGGAAAATAACATAATATTATGGTGATATAGTGCTGACTTAGCAATTCTCATAGTGCACTTCCAGTTTGTAGACACATGCATCTAAAAACAAAACTGTCATCACCACACATCATGTTTTTATCAACTAAACACTAGTCATATAGCTTGTTGTAGCTTTGGCCTGCAGAGTTTATTAGCTTCTGTAGTGTTAGTAGACTACTGTGATACAGTATTATAATCATACCTCTTGCTTTTAGCTATAGTTCCAACATGTTCGTAGAAATCACTAGCAGATGCAAGAGCTTCATCTGTTTTCAGATCTATAATGGAGTATAAAAAGTAAAATGAAAATGTGGGTCCACCACAAGCAGTAAGGCCCCATGCAAGTGAACAGTGACATAGTGGGAGCTGGATTAATGATGAAGGCTTTCTTTTTTTGAGATAAAAAAACATTTCAAAACATTCCTGCATGTTACAATTACTTATAGTGGCATTACCAAGAAGACTTGATGCCAAGAAGACTTTAAACATTAAACGACTGGTTAGTATCCAAATATTGTGCTATATTCTGCAATCTCTTTTATATTTGATTGGCTATTGCTATGCGATAGTCAGCATACCCATATATGGTCAGATCACCTAAACGTCTGCATGTTGCAAAAGGAGCTGTGACCTTATTCAATTAGTGACATGCTCTAAGATGGATAGACCCCTCCATAGAGGGAACTAACCTGCTTAAACGCCCACGGGGAAACTGAGGAAGTGATAATAGGGTCGAGCCCTACGCAATGTTTAAGCAGATTAGTCTATGCCTTCAACCCAATCAATACTTCCTGTTTCTAGGGAGGGTTCCATCCCATAATATAACAACCTATTATTTCCATGCCTTTCGTCTTAGTCATTATTGTGTGTTACATGAAACATGGCATGTTTCAGGAGAGTATCTTAACGTTATTTTTACCTACCATCAAAGCTTCCTAGACCCCTGTTGGCCAATCCATCAGTGCAAACTATCACCTAGCATTGAAATGAAAAATAATATTTTAATGCCAATGAGCATGCATGCACATGACTAACTTAAGGCAATAAAGCAGCTTGAGAGTGGTCAGTGTGTGCAAAATGTTTCCTTCCCTTTTTCCTTTCCAATATCATACAACAGAAAGAAAGTTGTTTAGTGTATGGATAATACTGCAGAGCATACTCTGTATATTTAGCCTAGTAGCAAACTTAAACTTATGGGTATAAAGCAAGAAGTCATAGAGGGCAATTGGTAACACATATGCCAAGAATAAAGATTTAGCAACATTCTTCAAGTGGTACAAAGTTATCATACCTTTGAGCCTGGAATTTTTCCTGCAAGAAGGACTGATAGCAAAAGGGCAGGTCCCAGAGCAGTCTGACCATTTTCACTTAGGCTATATACGTGAAGTATAAAAATGACAATCATTGGATAGATACTCTGCCAAGCATTACAGACTTAAGGGTGGTGTAATAATATCATATAAATAGGGAGTGAAACTTATACCATTTGACTTTTGATAAAATTGACACTGTGCGTACACAAATACTTCACATAAAATAACCCGGACAATGCCCAGGTATGCCCAGGCCTGCAACCGCCGATGGCTGCCAGGTTAGTAGAGACTAGGTAGCTTCTGTGTAAGTAGAGATACGAGTGCTAATAACCAATGGCACAATGTAGCGATCTACATGTGAGTTTCGAGTAGCACAGCTCATCTCTCCACTCTCCTGTAGCAGCCATGATTGATCCTTGAAAATGTGTTGCAGATAGAGACAGCAATCTGCCAAAGATTAGTCACTTTCCGTAGCTTGCCTACTTGGCAGTGTAATTACGCTCAATTATATGGTAACTGTTTTTATATCGCTTCCTCTGACTTTAACTTCTCAAGCTCCACTTCATGGATGTTTTGTTTTTTCTTTTTTTTGCTTTTACTTTAAAAAAAAGCTGGGAGCGAGTGGAACCTTGGAACTTACTCAGGTTCACTCAAACATTAAGTTGCACATATACATACCTCCAAAGCTTTTTGCTTAGGTCTTCCTTTGTGTGCATTATCTTTGCAGGCAATGAAATCTCCCCAGCAATCCTTTGCAGAGTATCTTCCTTCCACAACTTGTCTCCAGCCACCACAATTCTTCAGACCTGCAATCTCCAATAACAGTCACCTATACCATAGCAACAAGAGATGGTAAGTGTTCCAATGGTTCACAACCAAACTGTATCACCCTAACCCTAAACATATTTAGTATGGGCAATGCAAGTATAATTAGAGTCCTCATTGTACCTCACTGTTGAATGTAATCAGGGCCACTCGCTGAGCTGGATTGTCTCGAGCAAGAGTTGCAAGCTGGTGGTCCACTGCTCCTTGGACACTCTAGGAAAATGATATATTGACTCTTTAGTACAGAGCTCTTGAATGAGTGTCATTTTTGTGGCTGCATTTTTACTTTCCCTTATCTATGTTATTAATTCATGGAAGTTAGGCAAGATCTGAGGGTCATCTGGTACTTGGTACATAGCCTCACTCTAAAAGGTGTATAAATGTGCCAACTGAAGAATAATTATTCCCCGATACTGGCCTATGTCCTCTGGTTCTTTCTACTTTGAGATTTTTATCTCGGCTATTTATATAGAGTAGGCTGCTATCAATTGGTCACACTGACAATAGTAAACAGACCTGCAGTCGTGAAATATAGGTAGCATTTCTTCGCTGGGATGGTAAATATTGATTTTCTCCATCAGAGTATCGTTGACGAAGTTTCTCGAGTCGATCATGCCCCTTTAGTACAAGCCTTCTCGGTACCTATGATACAAATCGGAATGTTATACTGACTCTAACCAAATGATAAGGGAGGATGCACCATTATTTCATTCAGTATTGTGGTAGCAACTTAATATCATCTCGCGTTCTAAGGGTCCACAGTACATTGTTGCCATAGTTTCAATATAGAGATATAGCTCCACTAAAAGGTACTGTTGCATAGCTCCACTCCTCCTATGGGCAGCCATTCAATTTCCTGTATATAACTTCCATAAACATCTATATCACTTGGCCTCATTCCCAGACCTCCCCTCGCAGCATCTTTCGCAGCTGTGGAAAAAACACGTTTTTTCCATGGATGCAAAAAAAAACTGCAAGGGGAGGCCTGGGTATGAGGCTACGTATGTATCACTCACTTCAGTTGTCGTGCACATGCTGCCGGAAACATCCATGCAGAAGACCACCAGAGAGCCTGCAGCAATACTGGAGTTTGCACCGCTACACATGGCTGAGGATGGCTGTACAATGTACAGAATTGTGTTCTCCACCGGTACTTCCTCTGGTACTATATCCACCTCATTTTCGGTGCCACAGAATTCACACAGCCACAGCTACGGAAGGAGTGATGATGCATATGCTAAAAAAAAGTAGGCCACATGAGATTGAAACACGGTCACTACCAGGAAAGGGCCAGTGCTTCCGAATTATCGAGGTAAGATAGTGACCATTATTGTAGTGAATAGAATATTAGTTGTTGTTTTTTATTATTCATGACTGGCTAGAAACCGTTTTCAGTTGCAGAAAATCACAATCAGGATGATATCTAGCTCTCTACTTACTATACACGGGTACTGCCTCCGTACTACTCCTTGCCATATGAATAAGATTGTTCATGGATACACTTATTGACCCTATATCCTGCTTAATTTGTCTTGTTGCACCTACTTCTAAACCAATGTATCAACCATTGCATTGTATTATGCAAACATTCTTTCCACTATAAATATAACAGTACTGAAACCTACAGCAATATTTGTGCTTCTGCAAGCAGTAAATACATGAGCTGGAGAAAGCACATAGGATGTCTATATTCTGTGATGTGAATGGTATACTTATATACCTGTAGAAAGCATTTAATACCTTCGAATCTCTTCCTGGAACATCTTCTACCCTTGATAGGTAGTTGAGAATGGCTGTGCATTTTGGATTGACGCACACTACAGGGTCTCCAGTGTGTACAGGGATAGATTCGGTCAGAATGTTGAATTTCAGTGCCAAGATATTTGTGTCTACATCGTAGGCTTTCTGATGAGGTCTGGCTGGTGGTGTTACTGGCCCTATAAAAATAAATCAAGAGATGTATGTACACTTTAGGCTAGCTATGTGTAATACACTCTGGCACGTATACCGTACAACTAAGGTCAAATTAAAAATATTAAATCAGTCAGGAGCAAAGTAAGGCTGTCATACTAGCCAGTAATATATTAATTTGTACTCTATAAATTAACAATGATTCATAGGCTTATAATAGTCAAGTCTACCCAGTACAATGATTTGTCGTAAATCTAAATAACATGAAACAGTTTATGTCTTCTAGATTTGTATTTCCCTCAAAGAATCCACAAAACTGCTTAAGGTAAAATGATACTGCATACAGTTACATGTTGTACCTACATCATGCTAGCAGCTCATGAACTTCTATTCCTGGGATTGCCCCTACGCTAAACTTTGAGTCAGTCAAGGGGGAGATGATTGGGAACTGACTTTGACAGTACATTGCATGTTGTACGTGTATACAGATCATCATAATATACCTGGACCATCTGGTGCTACGAATCTAACAATTTTGGGCTGTTTTGGCACGTTAGAAAATCCTTTCGGCATTGCACCACCTATGGAATAAATTCAAAAATCTTAACCTGTAAGTTAAGCATTATTGCCACATTATTTATCGTGCTGCTACAAATGTAAGCTATCTGTAGACAAACTTGCTAACTGGTTAATCATGCATCCTAGGGAAGTTAAAAAGATATACAGAATCTGATGGGAAGATACAGACCCATAGGTAAACATTGTGTGAATATTTATGAGGCTGGCAAAATGATCACAAATAATTGACCGATGTAAACGAAGCCAGGTACTTGAGATACTCTTACTGTAGTAGCTGCACCATGCATTGGTTCACCACTTCGACCCCAGTGGAACAACTAATTTAATTCTTACCCTCAACTGCCAGAAATGTATTGTTAATACCTCTGCTCTCCAGTATGGTTTGCCTTTTCTTGATTTCTATTGAGAGACGGCGGTGTCCCATATTCTGCAGGGCACCAGACAGCTTTTCCCAGGAAATATCTGGATCACTTTGGGTCCAGATGTGAAGCATTTCTTGCTTCCTGCTATCCTGAGAGTCTTTATCGGCTGTGATTCTCTGCAGTGTGGAATGCTCAATGTCGAGCTGCAGCCCCATCGTGAACCAGTCAGTCACCTCCTTAGTTGAATTGAATAAGTTTTTGACTGTCAGAGCTGCGTCAGTAGCTAGTGAAAGAAAAGTGTAATACATAACACTAGGCTCATGTCTGGCCAGGCAACAGTAGTCTCCATGGCCTCCTGCTCTGGACTAGGGGTTCTTTTTACCGTCTTCAATATCATCAGTGGCCATTTGATGATTTTCTGGTACAAATCACAAGTTAGTATTACAGTTATGCACATGTTAATATTACGGTCAGGCTCCTCCCCCACCTGGTCAACTGTTCTGTACTCAACTACAAGAAAAGGAAGCAAGGTTTGCCAATCGACTGTTACTATATAAATGTCAGATGTAATTCGATGAGTACTCACCAACTCTACAGGCATCTCTTCACATCAGCATCATTCTAAACTCTGTTCCTTTACTTGACAATGGCAGGTGTTTCTGGCAAGACCGTCTTTGGCCGATTGCAAGGTTTCTAATTGGCACATCATTTTCTGTACTACCAAATAAGGTGCAATGCCTGACCAAGACCAATAGATATGCACATTTTGCTGAACCAGCAAGCTTCTGAATATGTAATTGCTGTTGTGACTAACTGATATAATTCAGGTCAAAGTACTAATTTTGTGCTTTGTACTCAAATTGTCACTTGGCCAATGATTACTTATAGCTAGTACACAGGCTAGGGGAATAATGTCCTCTGCAATAACTTATACAAGCTCATTGCTCAGTATGAAGAACTTACGTGTGAGTGGGTCTAATTCAGGCTCATCTTGACTCTGAATCTGCAGTATAAAAATATTTAATAATATCAACAAGTATGTGTGCACCAAACTGAAGCAGTTCTCCACTGGAACATGGGACTGGAACGTGGGACTGGATTATTCGACTGGAATGTGGGACTGGAATGTGGGACTGGAACATTTCTCACACTCGGTAGCCAGTTCCTTACGCGCTAGCTATAGCCTAGCAGTGCCAGTAGTATGGCAATTTTGTGGGCCTATACGTATGCTAGGCTTGCCGTCTTTAAGTAATTACGTCATCGTGCAATTTACGCTGATCTGCATCCGATCTGGATCTGACGATCGCGCCTAGTCTCGTGCCAAGATGTTCTGGGCATGGCATGGGGCCGGGGGCGTGAACTCTGGGTACTCGCTAGTAACTAAAAATAGAAATTTCCATAAGCGGGGTAGTTAGTATTGAATAATGATGCAACCGGAAAGCCGCATGACGCAGCGCAACAGCGCTGGTAAAACATGATCCTCACATGATTACGTTAGCAACTACTAATTAATAATTACATACCGACTCCGGCCCTAGCTGATTAAACGACGCTTATCCGTGTAGCTACTGTAGTAGCATCTTTAGGCATCCTTCTTCCCGACCTAAGGCTTGAACGTCATCGCTTTTGAGTATCGAATTCGACGGCAGGCTGCGTACAGTGAAACGAATGAAGTTAAGTAACTATTAATAATTGCATTTTTCTAAAATTTCTCGTTGCTATGCGTACCTGACTGGTTCGGTGAAACTGTAGCCTACAATGTACTAATAGGAAACTGTACTAGGGTGTAGCTAGCGCGTAAGCAGTTGCTGTTTATAGCTTCAGTGATAGCGCGTAGGCAATTGCACTTATTGCTGACGTGCTCGAGTAATGTTCCAGTCCCACATTCCAGTCCCACATTCCAGTCGAATAATCCAGTCCCAAGTTCCAGTCCCATGTTCCAGTGGAGAATCCAGTCCAGCGAATAGAGACACCCAAGTATGTGTGCACCAAACTGAAGCAGTTACAATACCTCTGGAATCACATCTTCTGCCGGTATCAATGGTCTCTCCACTTTAATTGGTTTGGGCTTTGGTTGTTCATCATCACTGGTGGAAGAAAAAAACAAAACAATTAAACTAAAATCTACAAGGATTTTTACTGTAGACATTAATGACAAATGAAGAGTCAGTTGGCTCTTGCATAACAAAGAAAGCCTCGCTAACTACCAACTTTAATTTGAATAGAAACTTGGCAATGTTTCGACTATACACAGGCAGTGATCCGGTATGCCCATACATTGAAATGAGTATACACACTGCAAAAGGATTGAGTTTCACTCCTTCAAAAAGAGTGCTCATATTTTGGAGTGAACAGGCATGCACTGCAAACTTTATACTTGTGAGTGTATTTATTTATTGCCTCATGGGCCAGATACTGGCCTGCTGGATTTGTACATGTACTGTGGCATTAAAAACGATTGATTGATAGCTACATCACGCACCTTTCATGAGCGCCTTCATCTGCAGATACAAATTCTTCGTCAGATAACGGCTGAGCAAACACGTACTTCGATCCAAATTCCATTGCGACGCTTTAATACACTCAGACTGACTCAGGAAGCACCCAGTGGCAAGTTTGTTTAATCATGGATAATAGAGCACTCTATTATCCATGTTTTAATTTCGTACTTCGACTGGCGGTCCAATTTGGCACGGCGTTTATAAGTGTGGCTTTCGTTGGGACTTTCCTTGGGGCTTTCCCATACTTGTTTACAGCAGGGAAGCCCAGTAAGATGCCTTTAATTAATCATCTGAGTCCCGTTATGTCATGTATACAAAACGCCTGCACAGTTTGCCCGTATATAAAGCTGTGGGGGACTCCGCAAGTGTTGTGTGACGTCAGACTTCGGAATTTGATCGCGGCGATTTAATACTGTTGCGCCTAGCGCCTAGGAAATATTATCGCGCTTGTGCTTTAATGCGGTTAGTGTTGTGCCAGACTAACTGCAGAAGCAGCCTCTGATAGTGTACAGAACCGTACCCTCGAAGGTTGTGGAGATATAGAGACCAAGATACCGTATAACTTTGCATAACTTCCGTATTCTTCTCTAAGGAACGCTGTATGTGACGTCATACAATATTTGACGGACACGTACACGTGATACCTTTCAACCTCCTCTGAATAGGACAATAGAAAGGTTATGAAGGTTATGTTTATAGTGTTGATGTGCATGATGTGCAAAAACCCAAAGTGAGGATGAGGTAGCTAAGTATATTTTTGTGATCAGATGATGCCCTCAAATTTAGTCTCGCGTGCCACCCCCCTTCCCCGCTACATGTATTTAGTTAGTGATTATGAGATTAAAATCAAGTCAAAACAGCACCCCTGAGAATTAGGCATCCCCCCCCTGAGTAAAATAACTCTGACACCCCCTTAGGGAATATGGTATCCTAGGGAATTCTGCATCCACATAGCTACTAAATTCCTAGTGAATCTGGAACCCCTTTTTATTACATTTGTACCCCCTGCATTTTATATAATAATTTTGAGAATCCTGCATTCTCATTCTAAAATCCCTGGTACTCCATAACATTATTTGTACCGCCTGCGTTTAAAAGAATGCCAGTGATGTATACATAATTATGAAAGAATGATATTGTACGAGCAGTCATGCAAGGTCAGGTCTAAATACAATCAGAGCAGAACCAATCGGTCAGTGTATTTTTCGGCCAGGTTGCATTGATGACTGAAAGGTGAAATTTAAATGTTAAGCTTTCAGGTCAGTAGAGCCCTCACCTGAAACCTGAAATTCCATTCAGCTTTCGAGTTAGAGCCCTCACCTGAAATCTGAAATTCTATTCAAATTTCAGGTTTCAGGTGAGGGAATTTCAGATTTTATATTTAGGTGAGGGCTCTAACTCAAAAGCTGAAACCAGCATCTACATTGGTCAGTGTACCTTTCGGCCAATCTGCTTCCAGGTTTCATTGATAACTGAGAGCGGAAAGCAGATTGACCGAAACGTACACTACAGAGTTTTTGGAGTGCTGGGGGGAGATGGAAATACTGCATAGTCAAAAGAGTATGATTTCTACTTGTAGGTGCACCGTTATACACAAAATATAATTTAATTATCACCATCAATTTCAGCAAGCAGGTAGTCAATTATAAATGTACTGTGGCTGCATTTCCATTTCTAGGGGCCTAGCTACTTGAATAATACATTAATATCGTGACTCGGTCTCAGGTGTGTCTGCTATTATAATATTAAACATTACTGCTTACAGTTAGCTGATACTAACTTACTTGTGATCTGGCAAGGACAGTGTAATCTGCTTTCAGCTTTCATTGATGGATACTCCTGATATAAAGCTGGGGAAATGTTTTCCAGACTACCATGGAAACCTGTATCCCAAAGGGTGTTCTACCTAGATGCATGAATCTCCCTTGGCTATCAAAGAACTTAAAACTTGCAATGCAAAAGGTGAAATACTTTATTCCGAAGGGCAAAGTCATCAGGGTTGACTGAGCTCGGGAAAAAATATAAAGGCATGCATCATAAAGTGACATCAATATTGAGAAACTCAAAACAGTCATTCCTTCAAGGAACTGTGATTAATACTGGAAACAAAAAACGGTTTTGGAAAACAATGAAGCTCTTCAGGAAGGATTCAGCCACAATACAATCAACGCATCAATCTGATGGTACATGTGCAAACAATGAGCTGGACAAAGTGAACATGTTGAACAATTAGTACTATAAATGCTTCACTACATCATTGCCACCCCTATATGGCTCCTTTGAGTCTGCTGAACACCTGGAATTGCCTGAGGGAGGCCCGGAAAGTCTGTTATGTATAAAGGAGGAGGTTGTATGTCTTCTACACTCAATATATGTTTTAATAGCAAGTGGCCCCGACCAAATTTCTGGTACGTAGGATGTTGAAGTTCACCGTTGCAAGCATTCATGCCACAGTCACTAAGCTGTTTAAGCAGTCAACAAGTACCTTCTGTAATTCCTTTGTACCTTGTACTATTCGTAACTGGAATACTTTTTCCTTGTTTTTCTGTATCACTATTTAAAACCAATTTTTGGGCCTACATGCAAAATTAGCCATTATAGTGATATTGTGTGTCATTTGCATTTGTTGCATAAATTTCTATAGTTACAGTGCCAAGTGGTAAAAAAAACCACAAGAAAACCCTGTTTTTAAACTACTTTTTAGTAGTTCTGTAAAACAGTTTACCCCAGAATTTTGTGTCATATTCTACCATTAGTTCATTTAAAATTACTGCTGTAAATTGTATTGTTTTGTGTACATAAACTTTTCTTTGTTTCTGTTTTTATTTGTTTTGCTCTTAAATTTTTTTTGTGGTTCCTTAACACTAGCAACCATTATGCTATTGGGACCCTGCTGTACATGTTTTGCCTGTTTCAGCTTTAACATAAAAAAAGAGCTCATCAAACCCACCATTAAGCTAGGGCTTATACTGCTAGTGACATGTGCTTTTCCTAATAACTTGCCATTCCAGCTATTTTGTTAGTATTCAGTGTGTGTAGCGAGTTGTAGCTAATGAATAATTCAGTAGCCATCAGCCCGTCCAACTTGAAAAAATTTCCCCAGGCTTATAGTGATAGATAGATGGCTATTAAATTTTGTGGTATTTCAAACAACTTAACTGAATTGGAGAGAAAAGAAGCCTATAGCTATAGCCCCTTGACGGACAAACAATTCTTCCCAGGCTTACTACTGATAGATAGAAGACTATTTGTGGTATTTCTATAAAGAGAAACCACTTAAGTTGGAGGGAGAAAAAATGGACGGTCAAACTTCTAAACATTTCCCCCAGGCTTAGTAGATGACTATCTGTGGTATTTCTGTAAAGAGAAACAACTTCACTTGGAGGGGGGAAAAGAAGCCTCTAGCTAGCTCCTGGACGGTCAAATAATTCTTTCCAGGCTTAGTACTGATAGAGAGATGACTATTCGTGGTATTTCTATAAAGAGGAACAACTTAAGTTGGAGAAAAAAAATAACTCGCATCCCTCCAGAAAAGAAAAAAAAACGCCTAGTGAGCTTCCCATCCCTCCTGCAGGGTCAGACATACTTGTAGAGGTATGGCTGCCCCAGAAGCGTTGGATAGGCGAGACTGGGAATCACGGTGGGCACCGCAACGTGCCCAGTCGTCCATTCAGCTTCGGGACCCGAAGAAAGAACCGGCGTTCTTGCTGCTAGGTCGTAGAAAGTCGAAGATCAATATGTGTACAGGGGGCCCAATCCCCGACTTGATCACCTTGGGGAGATAACGCTCCGAACCCCAGTCTGCAAACGAGCGCACCATTTCGACAATCCGTCAAACGTGTGTCAAATTCAGTATTATAAACCCCAACCGTCTGAGAGATGAACCTCAATAGGTTATACCTGTAACGCGTTGAACCTCAAGAGTTGAACCTCAATAGGTTCACACTCATTATCAGACCTGCTTTCTTTTGTTGGTACATCGAGAGTCAGGAGTCAAAATAAAATAATACATGCAGCATACAAACTACAGTACTGCCTCAATTACATTACCGTTAATAATAATTACAAGCACCAATTATTAGTGGGCTATTACAATACCATAGCCTTGTTCCCAGGCTCCACTCTACAGCTTCATTTTCATGCTACCTGTTTTGGCTCTTCCTCTCGAAGTTCATCCTTCAGTCCTGTATGGCTAGCTATATATGCACCTGCTACCATTCATCCCATGCAGTACTAATAAATTGGCTAGTACATTATACCTCATAATAATGAAACTTGCCTGCATAATGCAATAGCTAATGATATCTAGGACATGGCATCCTTTATTTTGAGTGTCCTGAGTGGCAATATGGTGGCATCTAAGGCACTTTGTATGACAAATTGAGTCTCTCAGTATATTTTTTAGCATTGTTACTTGATAGCAATAGGCTGACAGACAGGTAGCTGACCTTTGATGTGTGACTCCATGCTTGATCAGCTTTTGTTTGGGGCGGACCAAAAAAATCGCAGGTTCAAATCCAAAGCCTGCCAGATCACAGTAAGTTACAATTAGCTAACTGTAAGTAGTAGTGTTTAATATTAATAGTAGACATACCTGAGACTGTGTCACAATATTAATTTATTATTCAAGTAGCTAGACCTCTGGATATGCAGCCACAGTACAGCTAGTAGTCTAGCTTGGTAAACATAAATAGCTACAGTCTGTTCTATCAGTAAAATATGTCAGAATAACTTGGTCTGCGGAGAGACGTGGGGTGGAGGGTCTAAGGGGAAACACTTAGGCTCATGAAGAAAAGCCATAGTGGGGTAACCCTAAAACCTAGTGCCTATGAAATGCATTGAGTAAAAACATGCATACTCTGTAAACAAATGACCAGCTCCTAAAAAGTATATGAGAGGGGGGAGGGGCAAGTTGGTTAGACCACTCTTATTCTGAGCTCTTCGTTATTTTATGACGTGCGCACAGCACACAAAATTATTTATAATATGGTGCATTCAAGATTGTATGTTACTACAACAGAAAGGAATGATCATGACCTACACAGTCAAGAATAGGCTAGGGTATGACAAAATTGGTCTCATGTACATTTTGTATAATTCTTGCTCCCGCCTGCTGGATCCTGGGAGTGACTGTACAGGAGCTGTCTAGCTGGCCACAGTCAATGGTGAAGGAGGTCTTGAAGGGAGTCAGGCCTACCACAGGCAGTATAGCTACTGGGATGACAATGTTCGAAGGTAATTTTGTGGCATTTCGATGAAGAGAAACAACTTAACTTGGAGGGGGAAAAAGAGGGGGAAAAAGGAGAAGAAAAAAGGAGAAGAAAAAATAAATGCCTAGGGAGCCTCCTGCAATATCGTTGATTGCAAATTTATTCAATCCATTTTGAACTCTCTCTCATGTACAAGAACAAGCTAGGCTATTTATACAAAACCCAAACAGTACAGAATGTTCTAGAAGTAGCAGGCATATACACTCAGCAAGGAAGTAGATCAAACACATAGTGAGATAACCCTAATTTACAGCTAGGGCATCAATAGACAATAATCCAAAGTACATGAAATATTATGTGCAATATTTACTACTAACACATTTACATCTAATATAAAGGTGAATACAAAAGGTTAATAGTCTGAGTTCAGAATACCACACCTCCCATCCCTCCTGGAGTGTCAGACACCCGGAGTGCTGGATAGCCAATGGCTGGCAATCACAGGAGCCACTGCTGTAAATTCTGGTTATTACAACTGTAGGTCACTTCAGTATAAGGAAAAGTGCTGCATACTACTGTCTTAAGTTGAATGTTGTTTGCTGTAATAGTCAACTGTAGGTCACTTCAGTATAAGGAAAAGTGCTGCATACTACTGTCTTAAGTTGAATGTTGTTTGCTGTAATAGTCACACGTAGCCTGAGCATTCGCAAATGGTCTAACTACACGTGACTAGTGCTATAGGGCAATGTTGTGTGTGCCCTAATGGTATAATTATACGCGCATGCTCATCCCATACACTAAATGTCAGACATTCCAGAGACGGGAAATTCCAGCCAACCTTTTCAGTACATCACATCACACAGACACATGACCACCAGTCATTGTACAGCCACCATAACGGTAGCCCAGCAGTTCAGTCCAGCTAGACCACGGCTGAAGCATGCAGGCTGTACGACTGGAATTTTTGTGTATACGTATTAGCAGACAACAGCAAGAGATAAGAAAAAGATTATATAATAAACATACTATGATAATAACCAGATCATATCAAGGATAGCAGTAATAATAATAAAAATAATCCAAAGACAGAAGTGAACAGTGCAGTATAAAGACCTTTACAAATATCGGGTTTCTGTTTACTGAGGTGGTTTGTCTTCAGGCAAGCTGAGGTTGAGTCTCGCCAGCGACATGAGTGCTCTCAGTCTGGCCACCCGCCAGTACAGCTGGCTGGCTGCATGAGGAAGAAGCACAATGCATTTAGCCTGCATTCACATTACCAGGGTTGGGTATCATTATTGTATGTTGTATAATATTATAAGAGCCCAAGACTTGGATTATTGGATATACCGTATAGTGGGAGCCAGTGAGGGAGCATACCACTGCACGTTTCATTACATAGATGGTGAAATTTAAATATGGCTGCCGTATCATAAATAGTGTTATGGTGGTAGCTATACCCAAATATGGGGTTATTATGATGTAACAGGAAATATTAGGCTCCACAGAAGGAGGAAAAAGCAGTGTGTTGCCTGAGCGAGAGCACTCCAAAGAAGCGAAGACGTTCAGAAGACAGGCTAATTTTCTACCGAGGGAGTCCAAGTACCTTACTGTGAATTTTGCCGTCCTTAGAAGCCACCTGCTCCCTTGTTGATGAAAATACACTCCTAGTATATAAACAGCAATTTTCAAACAGATGCAGCCTAGAATATCCAAGGACACCGCCTCAAGTAATCTAATCTTGGTTAGTGCTATATACTGAAATTGGAACATGTGAAGAGTCTCTCACTTACCATCTAGCTTAATGATCCCCTTCTTAATGTGGCTGATGTACATGTAGAAGTCACAAGCCGCAGCAATCTGGGATGACAAAAGAGTGAAAGATGATAGATACATAGCTACGTACCTGTACACATACATGTGAGCTAGCCTCGATCACAGGCTATTTTTGGAGAAAAAAGCAGCCTGAATGGGCTATATATGTACCAAGTGAGCATGGTGTAGGAGATTACCAGTTTAGGCAGCTATAAACCACACCCGCTTGCATTATATAATTATGCGACACAGTCCTAGATGAACTCGAACTGCAAAATGAAGACACTTAGCAACACATAGTAGTTAGTATACACTCACTCTGTTCCGGGCCTGCTGCGAGATGTGGTGCCACTGGTCTTGGTCACCCAGCTGCAGCCGATGCATACACTGTCCGTTACCCGACCCAGAGAACGCACACACATGAACTCTAGCGAAGGTGAAAGGTCATCATTAGTTTGTGTATGTGTACCTCCCGGTCAAATATTCCAAAAGATGTATAGCCAGAAAATCTGGTAATTGGGGGGCTAAAGACTTAAACATATATATGTTGGTGAAATTAAAAGTGCATTACTGCTAGTTTCTACAAGCTATAGGTTGTAGGTTGTAGTCACACACACCTCTCCTCTGTAGCTGTAGATGGTAGGGACTCCATCAGTAGGTGGTTCTGCTCCACCGCATGTAGTACTTGTTCTGACAGCTGAAAGAGAGAGAGAGAGAGGAGAGAGAGAGTGGAGAGAGAGAGAGAGAGTGGAGAGAGAGAGTGGAGAGAGAGAGAGAGAGAGTGGAGAGAGAGAGAGAGAGAGAGAGAGAGAGAGAGAGAGAGTGGAGAGAGAGAGAGAGAGAGAGTGGAGAGAGAGAGTGGAGAGTGGAGAGAGAGAGAGAGAGTGGAGAGAGTGGAGAGAGAGAGAGAGAGGGAGTGGAGAGGGGGCGGGGGATGATATCACTGTGTGTGCACTTTACGTAGCACCTCAGCTAGTCCCTTTTCAGGTACATGTATATAACAGCAGGGTTTCCTACAGGAAGAGTGACCCATGCTTGCTTTGAAGTACGAATCACTGGGGGCATGCTCCCCCAGAAAAGCTTTGATTTTTTATGTTCACTGAGGTTGATTCTAGTGCCGTTTGGAGTCAAATTTATGGTCCTCGAAATTCTGTTGACTAAGTACCCCCTTGTAGAATTGTAAAGAGAAAATAGACGTATTGAGCTTTAATTCATATCTGTATTATTTGTTTTGTAATCTTTTTAGTAATACATTCACTGACGTATATACTATCGCTTCCAAGATTTTAAGGTGGGAATTACCAAGGGCTCCCCCCCCCTCCCCCCCCCATGAAACCCTGAAAAGTTTTTTTTTTTAATTGGGTGTGGTCATGGTAAGAAGCACAGGTCACGGCTTTCCTCCCCCCTAACTTAAAATCCTGTATGAAACCTTGCGTATTCAGCCCTGAGTTCTGGTGCAGGCAACCAAGAGATAAACCCGGAAGGATGATTGTTACATGTACCTCTGCATTCCTGAAGGCGAGACAGGGTCTGACGTCAGTGGCCACCACGCTCCAGAGGTAGGAGTGGTCCTGGGCCCCGCCCACCTTTAGCTCCTCTATCCACCGACAGAATGCATCATAGTCTTCTTGTACCGGCTGTCAGGTGACATCAAGGTGAAAATAATGTAGTCAGTCATGTGACAGTCACATGATAGAAAACAGCTACACACTAACACATTCACACATACACACACATACACATGCCCGCACACACACACAAATGCCCACACATACACTTACACACACACCATCCTCACACTCCACACACACATACACACACATAAACACACACTCACACCCTCACACTCCACACCCTCACGCTCACACACCTCCCCCTCCACGAGCATGGCTCCCTTGGTCTCACTCCGGTGCTCTAGCAGTGTGACCGAGTACCGGTGGTGCTTGGTTGAGGGTGAGCTCCGCCCAATACCAGCCTTCCTTGAGATCTTCTTGATTACCTACAAGAGGGTAGCAAGGACTTGTAATTATACGTCCATCCCAGAGCTGAACGTAACTGGCGGCTATCGGCCAATTTCCATACGAATATCAATAGGTGTGGTCAAGTGCGCACGCGATCGGCCGTAGCGTCCGAGCACCTGAAAGCAAACCAGTAGGTGGATAGTTGACTATGATATATTCCAGAAATTGGATCAGGACTGCCAGATGGTCTCTTGGCTCGACCGCGAGACTGCAGTCTACAGAGTGATCGACCTGAAGAGCCTTCATTGCTGACGTTGGATGGCTATAGCAGATAGCATTCGAGCCAATACAGCCAAAAAAAATTTTAAACAACTGTTGTTTCCGTTACTTGGTAAGTGAAGAAACAGCCAAATGCAATTTTAGTACGCTATCTTTTTGTATAGACACTAGCGCATGGAGACATTATGCACATGATGTATATTCTGGGCGTGCAGTCGTTACAGCCAGTGAAAACTACATGTATTTAATGACCAATCAAAACTGTATATACGACCAGAATATGACCAGTCATATCACTATTTTCAGCTTTACCCTTCCCTACGTACAGACTCATCCACTCACCCAAGTGTAAGCCTGGATGTACGTGTACTCATCTTAAACAGTCGTCCATATATGGATGATTATTCCATCACAAAGGTCAAAAGTTAATGGAGTAGGTGACAGCTTACAATAGCAGCTACCATCCACCACAGAAAGTTATGAAAACATCAGCCCTATAAATGTACACAATTCTTCTGAGGAGAGACCAAATTCGTGAAAACATGGCACTTAATTCAGACACTTCAAACGGTAGTACAATGTAGGAACGACTCTTGGTACGTACTAACCTTCATCCTACACTAGCTCTGAGATACACGCCTCGGTATAAGACAGCCATTGTCAGAAAATCACCATGCAATCAAGAACTCATACATTTGTAACTTTGTTTCTGGGTTACTGCCGCAGCAATGCCATACACCTGTTAAAACCACTCACATTTCATACACACGTAGACATGTGCATAGATGCACCTTTGCAGCTTGCGTATTCAAAAACACAGGAAGGGCTGGATTGTTACAAATTTGGTCCATATGGTCAGTTGGTACAAACAGCAAACATATCCCCTGCTAGAGACTATTGTTCGACAACTCAAGCGCCGACAAATCGAGTGATTCTACTCAAGCGCTAAGTCATTAGTATCGCAATGGAGAAAGTTTGTGATGTCGTGTGCGTTAGATATGAGCCCACCTTCTTGACGCTGGGTCTCTTGTGCTTGTGGTGATGGTGAGGGTTGAGGGAGTGCTTGTCGGGAGGGGCCTCTAGGAGATTCTTGAGGGCCGACATCTCGGTTTCCATGGCATCAATCTAGGAGAGATAGAAATACTGAACAGTCATCCACTGCTTTCATTCATTCAGTGCTTTCTCATCTGCCCACAAGCACATTCCCTCCCCTCTAACATGGACATACATCTGCCCCAAACGTCACAGCTCCAGATGACGTACACACACACACACACACACACACACACATACATGTACCTCTGCCCCACACGTCACAGCTCCAGATGACACACACACACACACACACACACACACACACACACACACACACACACCTTCCCTGCGGCATCGGCCAGCCTCTTCTCAGCCACTACCTTCCCTCCCTTGGCATTATCCACCATCTTGTAGGCTTCCTGAGGAGAGAAGAAGGTAAAACGTTAGAGCTGGTTAACCTCGTCCCCAGACTCTCCTGTGCTTTGCTACTTGAGAGCCTGCTACATTTTCTCACGTGAGACTCATGAGTTAATTTACTTAATTGTGCGTGGGCCAGGCCCGCTCGAAAGACGGTTGTACTTCTCCACCTTATGCTGGTGATATTTTTTCAGCGATTTGTCTGTGGTATTAACAGGCTTCGACGAGTAGCTACAAGAAGTATAGATTCATTGCCTTCCTTCGTTGTCTGAGAACTGCAGCTGTCATTGTCCACGCAAAAACTCACCCTTCTACCCTACGCACCACGCACGTGATAAACTGCACCAGGCCAACAGCTATGCTAAAGTGAAACACACAGTTCTTTGGCAGCAGAAGGCTGGGCATGAGGCTATAGTTGGAGCCTACTGCTAGGGTATACGTACATGTGTATTTACATGTATCTGAAGCAGGGGAGTCGCATCAGTCTACATAGCCAGCTGGCAGTCATCCGCTGTGTCGATAGAATATCATGTGGATTTCCAGAAGAATCAATCTCCATTTTTTTGCCTGTCAAATGTCTTACTACAATTAGGTGGTCATCCCGAGAGACAGGAGAGGAGAGGGCTTGGTCTACGGTATCAGCTCACTCCTGACTGTCACAAACACGTCCTATACGCACACACACACACACACACACACACACACACACACCTCGAAGAGATTCTCAGTGAGGGTGTGCAGCTCATCGTCCATGCTGGTCCTCACTTGCTTCAGACTCTCATTCTCCTCTTGCAGGCTGGCCAGCTCCTGAGGAGAAGCCAGTACACAACCACACAGTATACATGTATGCTTGTGAGGAAGCTAGTAATACAATTAGCAACTGTTCGTGGCTGTTAATAACTAGGCTCGTACCCAGGCCTCCCCTCACAGCTTTTTTTGCAGTCGTGGAAAAACGTGCGGGTGCGAAAAAAGCTGCGAGGGGAGGCCTAGGTATGAGGCTAATTAATAACCCCATGCCATTCCAGTCGTTAGTTAAAGGAGTAGAGTCAGGGTCCTCCCCCAATTGATGCTGGCTCACGACTACAAAGGTAACCAACCTGTTACAGTATAAATACCAGATGGGTTACGAGGAATGCTCAGCTAGAGTGCCGTTTACCAACTCTGTTGGTATCTCCAGAAAGTTCGGCCCCCCTCCCCCCCCCCCCCCCTCACTCACACACACACACACACACACACTCACCATCTTGAGGGACACGATATGCTCTAGTAGCTGCTGCACAAACTCTTCGTTGTCCTGTTCCGTTTGTGCCTGATGCCCTGAGGTGAGGAGGGTGGGGTCGGAGGCCGTACGCTGCTGGTACAGCTCCGACTTCAAGTGCTACAAGTGAGAACGACATTCAGGCAGATAAACGTCGATGGTGGCCTAGGAATGGAGGCTAACTGCATTTGGTCAAATAAAATGTCTTTTCCGACTCTCACCTCAAGTAGCAAGGCTCTGGAGGCAAAGGAATTGTCTTGTGACAGAGAGGAGGTGTCACGTGACAGGCTGGAGGAGGAGGAGGCTCGCTCCTGCGACGCCTCACTGTCAGGGCTACCCACGTCTGAGGCAGAAACAGACAGTTGTGACTAAATATGGGTACACTACGGCCTCGTGAAAGGTTGTAAATTAATTGTCTAGCACAGGTGAAGAGAGTCACCTAGAGTGCTAGTCTTCATACTGTGGGCGCTATGCAATATAATGCTGAGGTTGAGACACACTACTACATACATGTACTGTACATGCAATGATCCTACTCTCAATAATATGCACACATAAATACCACACACACACACACACATACACACACGTACATACACACGCACACACACACACACACACACACACACGCACACACCTGATCTACTGGAGGTATCAGAAGCTCCTCTGACATGGCCAGCAGCCCTGTGACCTAAATCAGAGCCTATGAGCGTAAGTGCATGTGTGTATGAATGTGTGCGTGTGTGTGTGTGTGTGTCTGTGCCTGAGTGTGTGTGGGTGTGTGTGTGTGTGTGTGTGCATGTGTGTGTGTGTGTGTGTGTGTGTGTTGGTGTGTATGTGTGTGTGCGTGTGTGTGTTAGAGAGAGGCTTGTCAAGAAAGTATACATCATTGCCTTGTAGCATATACATGTACACCTAGGAAGTAACTAAGCGAATTCCAGGGAAACGAGAACCCAAACCGACCCAGCCCACCCCCAGACCCCGCCCACCCCCAGACCCCGCCCATGCACATGTACAGTACATGATGGCACTAATGCACTGAGCAATTTCGTTGGAATGTGTCTACATGTACATTCAATGAATAGTGATTGATTAGTCACTGGCTTTTGATGTGGCTTTTATTGCCAGTTTGGAATCCCTGTTAAAATGCATGGCATACTTCAGTGTCAACATAAATTACATCAGCAGCTAGTGATGATTTGCAGACCGTAGGTGTAGCAAAATAAACACACTCAATAATGCATGCCTGTGATAGCCTCGTTCCCAGTCTCGATGATAGCCCCACTCCCAGTCTCGATGGTAGCCCCATTCCCAGTCTCGATGATAGCCTCATTCCCAGCCTCAATGATTACGTGAGTGCTCGCCTCGTTCCCAGTCTCGATGATAGCCTCATCCCCAGAGGCTACCCACGTGAGCTTTATTTTTTCATAAGAAGTAAAAAAAGCTGGGGAGTGGAGCCTGGGAACGAGGCTATGTGAGCGTCTTTGTGAAACACACCTGCCTGCTATTGCTGGCCACTCTGAAGTACATGTACAAATACGTGCTATAGAAACTGTGAACTAAGTCCTCTTCTTTACCCCTCCCCCCTCCACACTCTCTCTACCTCTCTCCCCCCCTCCCTACTTCTCTCCCCTCTCACCCCCTCCCTACTTCTCTCATCTCTCACCCACCCCTTCCTCCCTCCCCTCCTTCTCCCACACTCTCCCCTAGCTATCTCTCTCCTCTCCCCCTCCTTATCTCTCCCCTCACCCCCTCCATACTTCTCTCATCTCTCACCCACCCCTTCCCCCCTCCCCTCCTTCTCCCACACTCTCCCCTAGCTATCTCTCTCCTCTCCCCCTCCTTATCTCTCCCCTCACCCCCTCCATACTTCTCTCTCACTCATCACCCTCCCCCCTCCGCTTCCCCTACATGTATACACTCACCATTCTCATGTCCATTCTGCTCGTGGGACACCTCGATCCTGACGCCTCCCTCAGCCCCACTGGTACCCCCATCGACCATCTTATGGCATTCTGAACCGTTCAAACAATTGGGCTCCACTCCACCTGACGAGCCCCCAGGCGATATCAGCTCAGTTGCAGTCGTATGCACGATACCTGCAGGAGAATCACTCGAAGAGGTCTTGGAAGCCATACTGATGCTAGGCTTTGATGTGCCGGCACTGTTTATCTTGGAATTAACCGCTTCATTAGGAAACTCAGCACTCGTTAAAGAGGCCTGGCCGCTGGAGGTGCTCTGTGCGTGGGGGCTCTGGTGGCTGGGACACGTGCCAGCTGTGGTTGACTGCAGGTGGGAGGCATCAGAATCCTGGCCGGAGTCCCGCTGAGCTACGGCTACTTCTCGCTTTTGCTGAGTGTTAGGGAAGGGTGCGGTCGCATGTGCTGGATTCGCAGTATGCAGCGGACTCTTATTTACCGTTGGCTTCGTAGGAGGAGGGGGCGGAGCCCGTTTTGGGCCTCCTTTGTGACGCGGACTGCCGTTGTCCAGTCTCTGCACGACAGAGTCCGTCAGAGCACAGCTGTTGACCAGACAGGTAGCATCACCGTTCGCAGCCATACCACCTGAGTAGCTGAAATGACTCTTTGGTTTCAATATGCGATTCGGTCTTTGTAAGATTCTTATTTCTCTCTGAAGTAATAAAATTTCACTCAGTCATCAGACTGCGATCAATACACTCTGGTATAAGTGATCCAATTGCTGTCAGTATCCAACTCATGGACTGTTCCAGCCAATAGAGGCAGTGGGCATGTCCAGTCCGAAAGAGTGCCTTTACATGTATAACTATTGCTCGATCACCTTCTTCAGCTCAGGCTAGCTGCAGATACCAAAACACAGAAAGGTGGAGTGATTACAACTTTGAATTTGTCTCGACATCAGTCAACTAGACCTACATGTACCATACATGCACCATACATGTACCATACATGCACCTAACCATTTAGCCAGGACGAGGGTTTGAGAACTGCGGTCATCAGTTTCATGCTGTCGAATCAGCAGTCGATAAGCCTCCCACCGATGTTCCCTCCTCTCCTCGCTACCACTACTTCTGTGTTGCATGCTGCGCACATAGCCTTCCCTAATCACTGCCGTCTTTCTGCAGGTGACTCTGCTTTGGCTAGGCTCTAGGCTCTACACGTCCAAACAATGCTGTACCCTCAGGAAATGCATTTGAAATAATTGCATTCCTGTAGCGGTACTTACAGTACATACAAATGTTGTGTCTCCATGCAACATGATTAGTTGCCTCGCTTCCCGCTCGGAAATTACATTGTACACGATCACAAAAGAGTTACTGCCTGAGTGAGTACTAGTGCTCATGAATCCCCATGATCAGTCGTTTCCAGACAGGTACATGCATATGGCAGAAGGCGAACAATTTTCGAATTAAGAGGAGCCTGGGAATGATGCTATACATGCAGCTAGGTCTGATACCGATGCTACATCACATGTGCAGTAAGGTCTGGTACCGATGCTACATTCACATGTACAGCAAGGTCTGGTACCAAGGATAGTGAATTTACCAAACCCTAGAAAATGGATTTCACCTAAAGTAACAAACACATAAAATGTATACTCCTCACATGGACAAGACTCTTACTGCAAACAGCCTACAATAACATCAAACCACAAACATATGAAAGTCTATTACACTCAGAGAGAAAGTTCACTGTGTACATACCATATACGTCCATGTGGCTACCAACTAACCCACTCTACAGCACTGTAGCTGCATACACAAGTGTCTACGTACATAGCCCCGTTCTCAGGTTCCACTCCCCAGCTTTTCTCACACCGTCATCAGCACATAATACATGTAATTTGTCAAACAGACCATATTCAGTTAAGATAACTTCAGGTATTTTTGCTGCCATGGCAACAATAGTTCCTTGCATGTAATGTTTATCAAACTTATATACATTTTATATACGCTCATATGAGGGATTTGGTCTGGAGGCGCTTCCAGACCAAATACCTCATATGAGCCTACAGGTAGATAAAATGTGTATACGTTTGTGAGGTCACATCTACTCCATTTAATGTAAAGATGACATTTCTATGTGATAACATTACATGCAAGGAACTCCATGTATTGTTGCCATGGCAGCAAAAATGCCTGAAGTCATCTTAACCAAATACGGTCTATTTGTCCAACATTTACTCAAAATATTATAAGGTGCAGCAGAAATGATGTTTCAAGTTTACTTGATCTGTCCAGGACATGTGCATCAGTGAAATGTGTCCATTTTCCATAGAGGGGGGCAAAAGTTGCCTCCCCAATACATTCTCTATGGAAAACAGGTAAATTTCAGTGATACATATCTCTGAGATGGAACACATGTAGGTTACTGCATTCCAATTTGAGATACATGTACAATAATAATATATACAATATATACGTTTGAAGCACAGCAGGGATTAGATGCAAGAAAAAAAATCTGACCAATCCAACAAACCTTATTAATTAGTAAGACATCACACGGAAAATGGCCTATTTTGTAAGCACTGTAGCACATTGACACACCCACACACGCACACGTACACGCAATTACCATATATATCCAATTGCAGCAGAATTATTCCAAACATGCTGACGGGTGCTCTCAGGGCAGAGTAGCCAACATGCCAGACTACACCACTGTCAAAGGCAATTGAGTGAATTCACCAACCCCACCCAACTGGGGAATTGGCTTGCTCGCCTGCAACACCCATGGGCTGCACACAACTATAATCATTAGCTGACACACACTCCCTCACATCCAAACCATTAGTCCAGCTCGGTATTCATATGCACACACATGCAAGTTATGATAATGCACTGATACTACAGCCCATGAATACACTATAACAGAGGGCAGCTGGTACTCCATAGAATCGGCTATGTACATGCGGTAGTCTCGATTCCATTCGATTGCATCACTACGTTCAAAGTGCTATATCTTTGAACTTCTGTTAAGGGCAGTAGTAGCATCAATATGTGAGGTTTCTACACAGCGTATATGAGCCCCGCCCTTAACGGAAGTTCAGCGATACAGACCTTTGAACGCAATGATACAATCGAAATACACGACAAAATACTGCTTGTATTCTACCCAGGACTATCAAGGATATTTAATCACATACCACGTTTGAGTTTGAGTGTAATTTGGCAACAGCAATGGGCAAGGTAGTTGCACAGAGTGAAGCGAGTGTAGTTTTGCTTAGTGTACAAGCAAAATTGTACTCAAATCGATGATTCCATGTTAATCACATAATTATCATCATAGTTGATACAGCTACAGCCTGGTTGAACTAAAGAGTGTGTGATTACATAAAGATAACTGTTGCCTACAGCTTATAAACATATTCACTAAAAGAGTAGAAAATGCATGCTTTTCTGGGCCCTACAGCTACACTGCATGAAGCAAATTAACTCCCTGCAGAAGCAAGCAGCGGCAATATTAACAGTGCGGATATCAGCCGGAGACCACCAGTAAGAAAACATTACTACGCCACAAGCATAGGGCTAAACCTACTAAGAAATACCTTCACGGTAAAGGTAGTTAGTCACACTAAACAATACGCTTGTGCATGCATCAACTTCCGAATCAGCCTATACAGCCATGAGGTATCCAGATTAGACAACTCTCCAGTCTTCAAGGACATACATTATGCAGTGTAAGTTTTTGTGCATGTCACTGGATGTCCCATGACTGATCCTGGCTGTGAATACACCTGAAAATATATGACATCATGTAGGCAAAGGTCACAGATAGCATTTTTGAAGAAAACACTCTATTGGTAAGCTCTTCTCTTCATGATCTCTTTGAGCACTGCCTAGGAGATTAAGCTAGTAAAAATGCATTTGCATCGCCACTTAGACTGTCCACTAGTTGTTTATGTATAGGTAAGTACACTGGCTCTATCATAACAGCAACATGTATGTAACACATCTCCTTGCTCCTGGACACTCTGATCTGGGAGGTTAAGACTGCTGTACTGCAACCAATCACGTAGCATACCGTGGGTGCTCAATATCGACTGATACATGTACACTGTTTCAGCCTAGCCTTGTTCCTAGGCCACTCAAAGAAAGAGAAAATCATGAGTGGGCTGGCTTACATCTCACAGTGTCCACTGATCAGCATTATATGTAGATATACAAGTAACCCCCCCCCCCCCCCCCAATACATGCAATTTTGTTGCATTTCAAAATATAATCGTCATCTATGAGTTGCTAATCACCTCCAAATATCGAAGGGTATAGCTAGATGCGAGTCAGCTAGCTAACTCAAGCTGCATAGGTGGCACTTGATCCTGCAAGCTACTCTATCAAGGTACTTGACTGCTTTGTCTCCATAGAATAGTAATCACATGTAGCAGAGATATTTGATACTTATGGGACATAGTAAACAAAAATTCAAACTTCCTAGCTAACTTCTGGGAAGTGGAACAAGCAAGCAAACCTGAGGAGGCACATTGCTGCATGATGTACCGTCCATGGTATGTGGGCATCACAGCAAATGAAATATTTAGCTGATGTAGTCTTTTTGGCTGCTGCATATCTGCCATTCCCACTACGTCAGTAGCTCTATCTGCTTCAATGAGAACTTTGTTATACTGTGCTAGTCAGTTTGAAACCAATCAACTTCAAAATGTTTAACCTCGTTCCCAGGCCCCACTCCTCAGGTTTTTACACACAGACTTTACATGTACTCTGTGCAAAATGAGTCAGTGTGAAAGAATCCAGAGAGGGGGCCTGCGAAAACACATCACAACCTGTATACAATGATGGTCATGATCACATCGGCATTGCCCTGTCTCTTACGCCATTTGTTTGACATCAAAGCCGACGTTGGCATGCAAACATACACGCACTGGACACACGCAATCCTAAAGGTCATCCCCCCCACACACGAAATACGTATACAACCTAGGATACTACCACACCCTACCTAGGTTCTCCTACATTAATTACAAAAATTAATGTAAACAATAAAACTTCGATTTCTGGTACAAACAAAGGTCTGAATCCAGGATCCCATGTCACTAGCTGCTATGTGTTTTCAGTATAATTCAAAGATGGATACATACACAAGTACTAGCCTCATCCCCACCGGATCTGGGAGACTGGGAATGCGACTACAGAATCTATCCCGATACCATACCATACTTACTCCGCAGAGTTCCCATGCAACACGATTAGTTGCCTCGCTTCCCGCTCGGCGATTAATACCCGTGCAGTAGCTAGTTCACGAATACCTGGTAGCTTCGTTCCCAGGTCCACATGCGTGTTTCACTTTAGCCACAGTGCAGCTATGGGCCTGGTACACGTAAATTTTCTCATGTGCGTAATATGTAGAGTAGAAGGCTGGTAGAAGGATGATTTTTTTGCATGGGTGAGGACAATCGCAGTTCTCAGGCAATAAAGTGAGGCAGTGCATCTATATTTCTTGCACATGTAGCTACTCTTTGGAGATTGTTTGTACCACAGACTGAGTGCTGAAATACTATCTCTAGCACAAGATAAGTAGACCTTTAAAAAGCAGTCAGGTTGAAAAACAAATTTGTACATGCACTACAGACGAACAGATATAATCATAGCATGCTATAAAGCTCCATAATTTTATGTGTTTGGATATTAAAATTGAAACTGGAATGAGGCATGATATCAAAATGTAACAAAGAGACTTCTCAAGTGCAAAATAATCACGGATCTCATCTTGCCAACTACACAGAATTTTCTGCCATCCAACTACAGTGGGCATTGTTCTCCAGTGAGTGACTGTGCCGCCCTGTTGGCTGGGCTGGCTACATGACGCAACAAGCCCCGAACATGCTCTTGAAACCCACTCACAGGATCGCTGCCCGGTCTCCCCACTTTGTGCATGATGGAGACCGGGCAGCGATCCCATGTTATGTAATGCGAACGAGCAAAGATTTACATAACACAAACACAGCTTGAAATACGGCTTACTACCGGGTTAATCCGCAAAAACCAGCCCCTCTCTCCAGTCTCCTACAAGGAAGCCCTATTGTGCTTACAGGGTTTCGTGGATCACTGTACTAAAGAAAGTTTCGGTAACCTTGCAGTTAGGTTCCGTATAGTATAGACAAGCCCTAACCCTAATCCCCCGGAACTTACAATGTAGATATGGCCACCCATACACCCCAGTGATTGCATTTGTAAATCTCCACAGGACTGCCTGGCAAACTGTTCCACGCGCGTACCACACTAACTCACTAGCTATTAAAATCTGCATTGATAGTTAACCCCAATAATTTGTAGCTGTACACCCGCATGTTGGGGGAGTAGACAGTCCCTAATTCGATAGCCGAATAAAGCGAAAAATATAACAGTCGTACTAAAATTTTGAGTAGCTTTGATATTCGTAAGCTAATATCCAGCCTACTCATAGGGAATCGTACGGAGTATAAACTGCACGTTTAATACATGACCTAGTCTACCAACAAAATCCCTTAAAATATCTTTTGCCGACTTACCGAGTTTCCTTACTGTGCTTTTACTCTCAGTCGAGTCTCCGAGACGACGCAGGACTCAGAGTAGCTTCTTCCAGCCGCTGTTGTGGTTTTATCATGGTTTCGCAGCGAGACCTCCGTATACTTTTGCATACTCTAGGGGGCGTGGCTAGACCGTGCTTCGGCGCGTGACAGAAGCGTGATCGGCTTCGCTTCTCGCATTACGTAATTTGATTACTTCCGAATTCCATAAAAGGAGTTCATGCGTGCATTGTATTAATTTTAGTGTATAGTACTCGTGACCGTCAGCACTAACCGCAGTACATGTAATTTAAGTGGAGGAACTTCTGCTCTGCTTCTGCTCGATGCGAACCAATACCCATACATAATAAAGTTGACAACTTCTCAGCATTCTAATAGAGAGAAGGCGAAAGAGCACAAGATTTAATAATGGCGGAGGCCCATCAAGCCGTCGCCTTCCAATTCGCCGTGACGGATGAAGGCATATCCATCCACTTCGACCGTACGGCCGTGAAGAGCGCCCTCCGATCGTTCCTCAACATCTATCGCAGGCGCTACCTCCAAGTGCGTACGCGCCTGTTCAACGGGGTCTTTCCAGCATCTCCCCTGTCGCTCGTGGTGGCACTGCTGGCGGTGTTCGGGCTGTACTTATACGGAGCGGATCCTACCTATGGCCTGATGCATTGGATCACTGGCTTTGCTAGGTAAGCTTGGTGTGTCTGCTGTAAGGAATACGATAACTGATATTAAAACCTACAGTTGCAAGACACTCTACTCTGTAGTATAGTTGATAGGGGGCGGAGGGGGGGTGTGAGCTAAATTGTTGATGGAAGCTGTACACGTGCATGTGTACATTCACTACATGTACTAAAGTACGTTTGACCATGGCTGGCACACTGTATTCGTCCTTATGAGCCAGTAGAGCTTGCCAGTCCGTAGACCTATACCATAATCTGATCTTTTGCAGACTGATTGAACTTTCATAACATTCATTGCTCCTGATTGGTTTCCTAGGATACCTGTGTACTTGGCGAGGGAGTGTGTAGGAACTATGTGTACTTATGAATATACTTAAAATGCATAGGGTGTCTCCAATAGAAACTACCAGTTGATGAAACTACATTTTAGTACTTCATGAGGAAGCAAGAGTAGCACTCGTTGCCAAGCTCTCTCTCTGGCTCCCTACATGTGTACAGGAAGTGGCAGTTAGTCTCATGTGGCCAGACTCTCTCGACGGCCACGCGAGACTAAGTGGCAGTAGCTATAAGGGTGCTGCTTTTCTCTCCCTCTTTCATTTGTGTGGGGTGGACAGCGAGAACAGGCCAGCAAATGATAACAGCCCTAGCTACCGTCACTTCAAGCTTGATGTAACTTCCTTTTTGCGTGCTTTGAAGGACTATCTGGAGCTGTGATAGGTAGATAACCTGTTTGGCAGCAAACCCACATCAGTATAAACAAAAGCCAAACAACCAACCACCAGTGGTGACCAAGATTGACCTCTACTTATATAGCTAGGTTTTGTTAGGACTCCTAGGTTTATCCATTCACTGCCAAATAATACTATTTTCATAAGTATGTGAACAAATTACAGTGGATTTTCCAAGTCACCTTTACCTTAACTCAGCTACTAAGGATACACTACAATCTCACAGACAGATATATACCTTAGCGTGTATGTAGTTTTCCTCTTTCATCTTGAGGTGCAAACGGTGACAATTTTTATCACCATCTGGCTGTACATCATGCACATTCAAATCAACTGGCCCAGTTAGTGAAAAAGGGACAACGGGTCATTTTATCGCTACAAGCTGTGATATGACAAATAGCTTTATGCAGATGGAGATACATACTTTGAAACAATTTTGTGTCTAAAACCTGCCAACTATTTTTGTTCCCTCTCTTTCCAGATGGATTGGCTACAGCTCAACCTTCGCGACTATCCTTGTTCTGCTGATGGAGGGCATGACTCTTTGGGTACTCTTCTCCTACCTCCAGCGCTACACCCTCAAGGCCTTGCTTGTCTACAAGGGATGGATGTTTGACCCAAGAGGGTAGGTATATGTATGCAAGCTTTGAATGCGTAAAGATTGTGTGTGTGTGTGTATGTGTGTGCGTGTGTGCGTGTGTGTATCCCTTACATACATATGCATGTACATATGTGGTTATGTGCACGCGAAAATTTAGTTTCACGAAAAAATACACCTACGGTATAAGTGTGTGTGAGATATGGCTATACATGTACATGCACATGTGGTACATGTATGTACACTGTATATTCACATGTATATCTAGCAAGATTGGTTCAGTCATGTATTGCAAATCTACATGTAAAAAAACAAAAACAGCCAGGCATATTTCATGTGAAATACATCCTAATCTTGCGTAAGTAACTGAACTGTGCTGAGTTTTAGTAGCCTGTAGCTATATGGCTACCCACAGTGTTTCTAGGCAGCAAACAACTAAGCTACTGTAGATTCCTTTGCACATAAACATCCTTACAGGATCAGTGCATTATCTTTCTTTGAGATCAACATGCCACATCCTTTTTCATATAATACCTTCCTTCCTCACCTCAGTAAGCAGTCCTTGACCACCAAGATCTGGGCGATCATGGTGAGACTCGTGACGGGACCCTTCCAACCCACGCTCTACAGCTACCAGAATTCATTGCCACGACAACCAGTGCCTCCACTGGAAGACACCTGTACCAGGGTTAGTATCCAGAAAACCTTTCTGGTACATATACTGTGTGCTATGCGTTTGTTTGACCTCCGGGTTTATATAGGGACCTAGTGTTCAAAATGATTATGGGTTTTGTCCTAGTCTACTAATTATGGCACCTAATAGGCTTTGTTGAGTCTCCAAATGGCTTCCAACCCAATTAAGCAGAACAATACATGTATGTACACAAATGTTTATACATGACATGTATGTGTAGAACCAGGGTTCATACAATACCCTTTTCGATCCCCTTGAAAAATCGTAAGACGGGGGAGAGCCTGGTATCGTAAGACGGGGGAGAGCCTGGTATCGTAAGACGGGGAAGAGCCTGGTATCGTAAGACGGGGGAGAGCCTGGTATCGTAAGACGGGGGAGAGCCTGGTATCGTAAGACGGGGGAGAGCCTGGTATCTTTCCTCACGTGATTCGACTTTACTTTACTTAATTACATGTGCGTAGGCAGGGACCGATCGATAGATGGCTGTGTTTCTCCGCTTTTTGCCCTTCAGTGCTCAGTTTGTTGCACCAATGGGGGCCTAACGATTAGCTACAAGAATTACTGATTCGCTGCCTTTCCTCGGTGTCTGAGAACTACAACTGTGCTCGCCTACACACACTTAAGTCCTTTCTACCCCTTTTCTACCCTGAACGTCCTTTCTACCCCACCCTGAACGTACATGTGCATTGAAGGGTATTTGTGGGGGGTCTGGTACTTGTATACATATGTACATACATGTATACGCACCTCGTATAATGTGATTTTTACTGTCACTGTTCCATTCCACCCTCAAGTACTTGGAATCA